>JACEIK010018224.1:0-10996 GCA_018107945.1 Datura stramonium | reverse complement strand
TAAGGCGTGGGAAAAAGCTGAAGTTCGAGGAAGAAGAAACAGTGTACCTGACTAGTTGAGGAAATGACTCATTACAACGCATAACAAGTCATGAGGTCAACTGTGAAAGCTGAAAGAGGAAATCTTAACAAAGTGGCCAGTGTAGTTGAAGACAGACATAACGAGTCGTCACATGAAGAAATGACTCGTTGGAAAAATCACTGGGACCAACCATAAGGTGCACTAGACTTTTGTAGGAATGAGACCACGACGTACCTAACGACTCGTGCTCTTGCAAGACGAGTCGTTAGGTGACCCGTTTCCATGACTGGGTAAGTTGCTGAGGACGACTGTTTTATGCAAGGCACGCTAATCAGAGGGCCAAACGAATCGTCACCAAGCTCGCTGCCATTGCCGACTTGGTTTCCAATTTTAATAAGAAAAAGGATTTCTTGGAACTATAAATACACAGTTTAGGTATTTTTGGATGAAGATTTTTCTTACAATTATAGAGTAATTGAGAGAGCCGATTTATTTAGTTTTCAACTAGAATTTTGGTATTGATCAATTGTTCTTGAGTCAAGAAACAAAACCAACATTGTAGTTTATTCATCTATTGTGGAGTTTTTATTCAATCTACGTGGTTTTTCTTCTACAATAACTTGTAAGTTGCAATTATGATTTGTTCAATAACTTGTTATTGTGATAATGCAAGCATGAGTAGCTAAACCCATAACTAGGTTTGTGGGAACCAAGATGAATTAACACACATAGGTAAAAACACGTAGTGATTCTTGAATGGGGTTTTATGCATGTATTGTTTTTCCCTTCATTTTGATTAATTCTTGACAGTTGCAAATGTTCGGACTTGCCTTATTCTTACTTACCGGACCAAGGAGTTAATGAATGGGAAAAGGGATTAACAACGGAGATTTGAGTCTATCAACCCTCATCTAATAGCTTTAACTTGTCCAGGGATAGTTAAGCTGAAATTAAGGGTAAGGGTCAACTAAAGTACACCCATATACGGACCAAGTTGCATGGTGATAATAAACTAGATAGGGGACCAACCATTAAGGTGAACCTAACTTACCAATATTGCATGTTAAACACCGAAATAGATCACTAGTGTATAGGCCTTGTGGTTATGAAATATTGGGGAACACAATCCTAGTCAAGTCGTTAATTGAATACAAACCGAGTTTGATTTCAGCATTCAGTAGTTTTGCTTTGGTTTATTATTCTATATTTTCCCCCTTCGGAAATAACAAACTCAATAGTAATAGTTACTTGCATTAACTTAAGTTCTTACCCTATTCCCTGTGCGATCGACCTCAAGCTTGTTGGGTTCTATATTTGACAATCGACCATTTATATCTCAATTGAGAGGTGTAATTTGGGCGACATCAGGAAGCGGCTCAAATGTAGAAGAACGGTCTGAGGAGACCCAATTCGGAGAGGTAAGTTGCAGTGCTGAATTAGAGGAGGAGGCTCTTAATGCTGAGCAACAGCAGATCCTTCCTAGGGAGAGTCGTACCATCTATTTGAGAGTGCTAGGAGCGCAGGAGATCTATGAGTAGGGAATTGGTCTCACCGCCAAGAACAAACCTAGGCGGACCATCCAGGAAGAACCGCGAATCCTAACAAACTCATTGAACGAAGTAGATGAGATGAAGTTGATATTTAGTTTTTATGGCCTCGAATGGATGGCTAGGACTCCGGACCAGTATACTTCAGGGATAGTCTGTGAGTTCTACGCCAACTACTTGGCGACCATGGAGGAGAAGGCGAAAAAGGGGTAGAAAGTGAAAGACCAGCCCAAATTGGAGAGTGTCATAGTCAAAGGGCGAGAGGTCGACATCTCCGAGCGCACCATCTCTCAGATCCAATATGGGTCATAGTTCATAGCTCCACATGCCATGCCAGAATATGAGTACCGGGTGGCGGCACTGAAACAAATTAGGGAGCTGGGCTTTGAGGAAAGATAGAGGCAGCTACAGTGGTTGGCGGGTGTTATAGTTGTGGATAAAGAGGAAGCAGAGTGGCTCACAAGTGGAAAGAAGGTTACAAAAAATTCATTCAACTTCATAGAAAAAGCCTTTTGGACATTAGTGCACCGCCGATTAGCACCAACAGTCAATGACAACACTCTAAGTGCAGACAGGGCAGCTTTGGTGGCATGTATCATGTCCATGTATCGCATCACATCTCGAGGATTATTGTAGAGGAGATACGAGATCGGGCTGTGTGATTGAGCACTACAATCCCATTCCCGAGCCTCATTTTTAGATTATGCCAAGAAGTAGGAGTTCTAGTGTAACGGGGTGAGGAGCACTTAATTAGAGGGCAGAGGATAATGGACATTGGCTTGATTCGGGATGAAATGAACTCGGTGAGTCGAGCTCAGCTTCCCACAGTAGTTCCACCGTCCTAGCCAATAGGGGGTGCACAGGTGAATGCCCCCACCTCACAGGAGCAGAGCGAGACACTGGCTACAGATGCCGGAAATTCAAAGGCAGCTCCCAGCACTTCTGCTACACCACTGCCCAGCCATCTGAACTAGACACCAGCAGGGTACATTCTAGTGCCCCAGAACATTCTCCAGATATTGGCCAATAGATTGACAATGGCCGAAAGAAAAATCTAGGAAATAATGGAGAATGTGAAGCCTTGGGTGAAAGTAAAGATTGATACAGCCGCATAGGCCCTGCATTCCAGGCTCGATGGATTTGAGAGATAATTTAATAGATGCATGGCAGAGCATACAAATACAAAATCCTTCGAGAAGAGTTGGGAGCTCTTCGAAGCCAAGTGACCAAGCTGGCATCACAACAGTCGATAGTGATAACAGCTTCCACTCTTCCAGACTTGGATGAAGAGCCATATTAGGAGATTGACTTGGCAGTTTATTGGGAGCCCTTGAAAGCTGAAAAGGACAAAGGAAAGAAGAGAGTCTCCGAGGATGCTGGAGAAGAGAGCCTGAGGAAGAGGAGAAAGAAAAAAAGAAGAGAACGCAAGAGGGCACGAGTGGAGAGCCTGCATACTCATGCTTCACACATGTTAGAGCTGCAGGAGCGAGCTAGAGGATCAAGCAGCTCTACCATGGCTCAGCCCGAGCTTGCTAGTGGCAGGGACCCTACGGCTCAGCCCGAGCTTGCTAGTGGCAGGGACCCTACGGCTGAGCCACATTCAGCCCAGATCAGCACAGAGGCCGTAGAGATGGCCAAGTTTACTAAGGGGGTAACCACTCCCCCTGTTGACACACTATTGAGTGCGCCGGCCACCACTAGTGACACGATTGCATCAAAGGTACCTCCTACGTAGGACGACAGGAGAGCCTAGAGTGCCACAGGTATGTTCCCTTCCCTCTGTTCTTGTAGATCATGCTTCGGGGAAAAAGCACAATTTTCAAAAAGGGGAGGGATGTATTTGTATTTTTTTTGGGTTTTTGGATTCGTCCGAGGGTTTTTCTTGTCGTGTTTCTTTTTCCTCGGACATGTTACCTAGTAGAACCGGCATGTGTAGGATTTTAGTTTCTTATTTTGTGATTTTTGTTTGATTATAAAGTAGATTAGGAGTACTCAACCAATAACTGTGCACTAGTTTTGATTTTCTTAAAACAATTGACCCTGTTTAAAAAAAAATTTGATGCATTAGTTGTGTACTTGTGACTGCATGCATGACTTTTGTGGATATTTTGATGTCATTTAGTGTATTAGCATAAGTAATCTTGTTAATCCATGTATAAACTAGATAGGTAAAGTGAATATAAGTCATGTGCCATGAGTGAGTGATGTTTGATACTTAGTTGAGTACTGTGTTGAAGATCTAGAACTTGCCTTTATGGTCTTTGCATAGGTTAAGGATGGTTGGTTAGAATATTATCATAGGCCTTTTTTTTGCTTACTTTTAGCCTAAATGACCCTACCGAAATCATATGATTCCCTTGATCCCAATTTTGAGCCTTTAATAAATCATTTTTCTTTGATTAACCGATGAACTGTACCCATTTTTTATAGTGAACCTGTTTTGGCCCTGGTCTCTCCTTGGACATTGTGAAGCTTAATATAGGCAAAATATCTAAGTTGAGGGTGGCTAGAGTAGGGGTGCATAAATAGTGAGAACGATAAAAAAGGAGAGAAAAGAGAAAAGGTGAAAAATGAGGTGTGATGTGACAAATGAAAAAGAAAAAAGAGAGATGAAAAAGTTAAAAACTTTAAAAAAGAAAATTTAATCAGATATTAAATATTATTTTTAAGATATGATTTTATTATTTAAAGTTTATGCATATGTTTACTTAGATTACCAGTGTTATGATAGACCATGGGTTGGCTTGGGGTTACTTGTGACTCCAAGTACCATATCTCGTCCAGGATATAGACTCAGGTCATGAGAAGGACTACTTGACACAGCTTTCGGACATCCTAGGATACTCTAAACCTAGTGTGTTTTATGACGGGGAGGCTACGAGACGTTATTAGAAAAATTTCTTTCTGTTCATATTCCTTATCGTGCATTGAAGTTCAATTCATGAAATATTCTTATAACTTGTGCTCTATTGTGTTTTAGTGAAACCGTGCCTCTAAGACGCGGAAACGGAAGAAGGGCTGGCAATGTTAACCGACCTGCCTCACCAACTCCAGCAGCCCCTCAGGATGACTAAGTGTCCTCATCATTATTCAGAGCGGCAATCCAGTTGTTGTCTTAGACAGTAAAAAACATGGCGAACTAGCAGGTGGTTCTTGTAAACTCAAATGGATCTGCAACAGCTGCAAGAGTTCGGGACTTCACCCAAATGAACCCTCCAGACTTTCATAGATCTAAGGTAGGAGAGAACCCACAGGAGTTCATGGATGAGGTACGTAAGATCACCCAGATCACGGGTGTTAGTTCCGCTGAGAGTACTGATTTTGCTGCCTACCAGTTGATAGGGGTAGCCTAGATCTGGTATGATTAGTGGAAAGAAGGAAGACCGGAAGGAGCGGAACTGGTGGAGTGGAAGGAGTTCACCACAACATTTTTAGATAGATTTTTCCTTCGGGAGTTAAGGGAGGCTAAGTTTGCAGAGTTCATGAATTTAAAGCAGGACAACATGACACTGGAGGAATATGCATTGGTTATTTCTCCAAGGTAGATCTCAGGTCGGGGTATCATCAGCTTAGAGTTAGAGAATTTGACATACCGAAAACAGCCTTCAGAACTCGATATGGTAACTATGAATTCATGGTTATGTCCTTTGGACTAACTAATGCCACTGCAGATTTCATGGACCTGATGAACAAGGTTTTCAAGAAGTATCTAGACATGTTTGTCATTGTGTTCATTGATGACAATTTGGTATACTCCAGAAATGAGGAAGAACATGCTAACCATCTGAGGATAGTTTTACAGACGCTCAGAGACCGCCAGTTATTCGCTAAATTCAGCAAATGTGAATTTTTGTTGATGTTTGTGACTTTCCTTGGTCATGTGATCTCGGGTGAGGGTATTTAGGTAGATCCTTAAAAGATAGCAGCGGTGAAAGACTGGCCAAGACCTACTTTCCCAACCAAGATCAGAAGTTTCTTAGGTCTGGCTGGTTATTATCGACGTATTGTAGAAGGATTTTCCTAAATTGCATCTCCTCTGACTAAGTTGACTCAGAAAAAGGTGAAGTTTTAGTGGTCAGATACGTGCGAGAAGAGTTTCTAGGAGTTGAAGACCCACTCACTACCGCTCTAGTTTTAACCTTACCAGAAGGAACATATGGGCTTGTAGTATATTGTGATGCTTCCAGAGTGGGACTCAGTTGCATTCTGATGCAAGGGGGTAAGGTGATAGCTTACGCCTCCAACTGCTCAAGGTTCATAAAAAGAACTATCTGACTCATGACCTTGAGTTGGCAGCAGCGGTGTTTGTGTTGAAAATATGGAAGCATTATCTTTATGGAGCTCACATGGATGTTTTAACTGATCACAAGAGCCTTCAGTATGTCTTCAGTCAGAAAGACTTGTACCTTCGTCAGAGAAGGTGGTTGGAGCTATTGAAGGATTACGACATGAGTGTGCTATACCACCCGAGCAAGGACAACTTGGTGGTTGATGCCCTAATCTGGATGTCCATGGGGAGTGTGGCTCATGTTGAAGAGAGCAGAAAAGAACTAGTAAAAGATATTCATAGGTTAGCTCGGTTGGGAGTGTAGTTGGTTGATTCAACTAAGGGAGGAGTAGTACTACAGAATAGGTCAGATTCCTTGTTATTTGTTTAAGTTAAGTCAAGGTAGGGTGAAGATCTCATACTATTTAAGCTAAAAGAAGCAGTTCTCAGAAAATAAGTGAAGGCTTTCTCCAAAGGGGGAGACGGTGTGCTCCATTTCTACGGCAAACTATGTTTCCCCCGAATGTAGGTGACTTGAGACAACAGATACTGGCAAAAGCACACAATTCTAGATATTCTATCCAACCAGGTGCCACTAAGATGTACCGTGATCTACAGGATATTTACTAGTGGAATGTCATGAAAACAGACATTGCAGAATTTGTGGCTAAGTGCCCGAACTGCCAGCAGGTTAAGCTGGAACATCAGAGACCTAGGTGTTTGACTCAGGATATCAGCATACACACATGGAAGTGGGAAGAAGTGAATATGGACTTTATTATAGGTCTACCTTGTACTCGCCGACAGCATGACTCAATTTCGGTAATAGTAGACCGATGACCAAGTCTGCACATTTCCTCCCAGTTAAAACTACAAACACAACTAAGGATTATGCTAGGCTATATATCCGGGAGCTAGTCAGACAGCATAGAGTTCCCTTGTCCATCATTTCAGATAGAGGTACCCAGTTCACCTTGCATTTCTAGAAGTCATTTCAAAAAGGACTCAATACTTAGGTCAAGCTCAGTACAGCTTTTCACGCTCAGACTGATGGACAAGCTGAGTGGACTATTCAAACCGTAGAAGATATTCTGAGAGCTTGTGTGATCGATTTCAAGGGTAGTTGGGATGATCAATTGCCTCTCATTGAGTTTGCGTACAACAACAGCTACCACTCCAGTATTCAAATGGCCCCGTTTGAGGCATTATATGGTAGGAGGTGTACGTCTCCTATTGGGTGGATTGAGTTTAGTGAAGCTACCTTGATAGGGTCAGACTCAGTTCATGAAGCTATGCAGAAGGTGCAACTTATCAGGGAGAGGTTTGAAAACAACGCAAAGCCGACAGAAATATTATGCTAATGTGAGGAGGAGATAGTTAAAATTTGTTGTACATGATTGGGTTTACTTGAAAATTTCACCCATGAAGGGGTGATGAGGTTTGGAAAGAAAGCAAAACTCAGTCCAAGATATATGGGATCCTACAGGATTCTGAGGCGAATTGGCAGTGCGGCATATGAGTTAGAATTACCTCTAGACTTAGCATCTGTGCACTTAGTCTTCCATGTGTCACTATTAAAGAAGTGTATTGGTGATACAACTTCAGTTGTGCCACTAGACAATGTGGAAGTGAAGGATAGTCTCTCTTATGAAGAGGTCCCAGTTCAGATCATAGACTGTCGGGTTCGTAAGCTAAGAAAAAAGAAAGTCACTTCAGTGAAAGTCTTGTGGAGGAACCAACTAGTTGAGGGAGACACATGGGAGGGAGAAGTGGACATGATGGCCAAATAACCTCTTTTATTCCCTTCTAGTTCAGTTCCAACATCAGGTATTAAATTCCTCCTCAATACTCTATTCAATTCCATACTCATCAGCTCTGTTCAGATTTTAAATATGCATCTTAGTTGCATCAAATCTTTTAGCATGGTTAGACAGTTTGGAGTCAGTCATTCCTCCAGAAACCAGTTCATAGTCTCAGTCTGGAAAGTGCAACTAATTTCCCCATTTTCCAATAGTTTAGCCTTCATTCGGGGACGAATGATCCCAAGAGGGAGATATTATAAAACCCTGAAAATTTTCTAGACCAAACTAAGACATTGAAGGAAAAACCCAGAAGAAACCATAAATTTTGCCTCAGAATGACCGAGACAACGAGTCATCATCAGCTCCAACGACCCGTAGTCTGGATTGTGGTCAGCTCTGCCTTGGTCCTTTGAGAAACAATGGGAAATGGAATGACCCATTGTCAGAAGCAATGAGTCTTCCTGTCACTCGTTGCATCCCCAGTTCAGAACCCAGCTAATCCCTTTTCCAGGAACCCACGAGTCAACCAACGAGTCGTCATGCAATACAACAACTCGTGGTGTGCCTCGTTTGTTGGGGCTCCCAAGTATTTTTTAGACTAACTCATTTAATGACAACAAGTGGCAACAACGACCCATTGTATCACACAACGAGTCGTTATGTCGACCCGTGGTGACAAGTCCAGGGATCCTCAAAATTTCTCTAGTGGAGATGACTACTTGATATAATGACCCGTTGGGTCTACCAATGAGTCGTTGTGTTGATTGTTGTTGGACTTCTTAGATTTTTGTAGAGTTCAGCACCAGTGTTGACCCTACCCGAGGGTATCAATGGGTTCTTTGTGTATTGTGATGCTTCAAGGATCGTACTTGGGTGTGTATTGATGCAGCATAGAAATGTTATAGCATATGCCTCTAGACAGCTAAAGGTCATGAGAAGAATTACCCGAACCATGATCTTGAATTGGCTGCGGTGGTACAGGGTCCATGTGGATGTGTTTACGAACCATAAAAATTTACAATATGTGTTTACACAGAAGGACCTCAATCTTCGGAGAGGTGATGGTTGGAGCTACTCAAGGACTATGATATGAGTGTGCTTTACCATCGGGGTAACACCAATGTAGTTGCAGACGCACTTAGTAGACTCTCTATGGAAAGTGTATCTCATGTGAGTGAGGGGAAGAAGGAGCTAGTGAAGGATGTGCATCGACTCGCAAGGTTGGGAGTTAGGTTTGTTGACTCATCCAACGGTGGTGTTATTGTTCACTGATGTAAAAGCTAGACAAGATGAGGACCCTATTTTGGTAAAGTTGAAGGAAGCGATTCAAAATGAGAAGGTAGAGGTCTTCTCCAAAGGGGAGATGGTGTGCTTATGTACCAGGGTCGCTTATATATTCTAAATGTTGATGATTTGAGTAATCGAATGTTGCAAGAGGCTTATGGATCTAGGTATTCTATCCATCCAGGTGCCACCAAGATATACCGTGACTTATGGGAAGTCTATTGGTGGAATGGCATGAAGAAGGACATTGCAGAATTTGTAGCTAAGTGCCCAAACTGTCAGGAAGTTAAGGTTGAACACTATAGACCGGGAGGCATGCTTCAAGATATCAGTATTCCTACTTGGAAGTGGGAAGAAATTAATAGGGACTTCATCACAGGTTTACCTCATACTCGTCGACAATATGACTCCATTTGGGTTGTGGTAGACAGGTTGACCAAGGCCACTCATTTTCTACCGGTCAAAACCACAGATTCGGCGGAGGACTATGCCAAAGTATATATCAAGGAGCATGGAGTTCCCTTGTCCATCCTACCAGACAGAAGTACACAATTTACCTCTCAGTTTTTGAGGTCACCTCAAAAAGGACTTGGTACTCAGGTTAAGTTCAGCACAGCATTTAACCCACAAATGAATGGTCAAGTGGAGAGGACAATTCAAACTCTCGAAGACATGTTGAGAGCATGTAAAAGGTAGTTGGGATGATCATTTGCCTCTTATCGAGTTTCCATACAATAACAGCTATCGTTCCAATATTCAAATGGCTCCATTTGAGGCTCTCTATGGGCGGAGATGTAGATTGGTCATTGGTTGGTTCGAAGGTTGTGAAGCTGTGATGGTAGGACCAAATTCGATTCATGAGGCTATGGAGAAGGTTCATCTCATACAAGATAGGTTGAAAACAGCTCAAAGTTGCAAAAAGTCCTATGCCAATGTGAGAAGGAGAGAATTAGAACGCGAGGTGGATGATTGGGTGTTTTTGAAGGTATCTCCCATGAAGGAAGTGATGCGGTTTGGAAAGAAGGAAAACTCAAACCTCGTTATATTTTCCCTTACCAGATTGTAAAACGGGTTGGCAAGGTGATAGATGAATTGGAGTTGCCCTCAGAATTATCTTCTGTGCATCTTGTATTCCATGTATCGCTCTTAAAGAAGTGTTTGGGTGATGCAGCTTTAGTTGTCCCAGTGGACAGTGTTGGTGTGAAAGACCGCCTTAGTTATGAGGAGGTTCTGGTAGAAATACTGGATCGTCAGGTTCGAAGGATAAGGAACAAGGAAGTAGCTCCAGTCAAAGTGTTATGGAGGAATCAGTATGTTGAAGGAGCTACATGGGAGGCCAAAGCAGATATGATGTCTAGATACCCACATTTATTTCTATCGGCTCAATTCCAGTTTGAGGTATCTGTTTTGACCTAAAACTCTATTTAGTTCCCATGTTCAGTTCATGTGCCCAAGTTTCATTTATGAGTATGGATGTATGCATGATTCATGAATCCAGTTCAGCTATATAGTTTAAATCATAGATAGTCATGCCATCAGTTTTCAGCTTAAATGATCAGTATTTGAAAATGATGATTGCATTTCTCTGCTTTTCGGTATGTTTTCCTACATTAGAGGATGAATGTTCCACAGGGGAGATATTGTTATACCTCAGAAGCCTAAAGATCAGACTCGGGAGTTGAAATGGAGAAAATTTTAAAACTGGCATCAGGACAGAGAACAGGTCCTGAGGTGACCCGTGGGAGCAGACCACGAGTCGTGATGTGACTCATGGTGAGGCTTAGAAGATGAGTTAAAATTTAGGAATTTGGATCCCCACGGACGTGACCACGAGTCATGGTCAGGCCCCATGACTCGTTAGGTCAGTCGTGGGAAGTGGTGATTGAGATTGAGGCAGTGTATGTGATGAGTGGTGACCAAACTGATGGTCACTAGCAACGAATCGTGAAGTCACCCTTGACGAGCTCAGATGACTCGTGATAAGGGGCATATTTATATGCCAAATCGATACTCAAATGTATAACTTTCGTCTTGTTTGTCTAATAAATTGTGTACATTCTCATGTAAATTGTATG
>JACEIK010018222.1:0-10998 GCA_018107945.1 Datura stramonium | reverse complement strand
CTGAGATAGAGCTAGCCAGGCACCAGATGTGCTTAGGCTCACCAGTTAGTAGTCCAGGTCCTACTAGGGCACCAGGTGCCAGTCATACCCCCCAAGGCGGTGCGTGACACTCCGATTTAAAATATATAACTGAACTGAATTCACAAATCACATACACACCCATATACATAAAAGAAACTTGTGTGCATGAGCTGAACATGAGAACCAAATAGAGTCATAGAGAAAAGTTGATACCTCAATTCGGAATTGAGTCGGTAACGAATGAGTGTGGGTATTTAGCTATCATATTTTCTTCGGCTTCCCACGTAGCTCCTTCAACATGCTGATTCCTCCATAATACTTTAACTGAAGCTACTTCCTTGTTCCTCAGCCTTCGAACACGATGATCCAATATTTCAACTGGAACTTCCTCATAGCTAAGGCTATCCTTTACACCAATTCTGTCCACTGGGACTACTAGAGCTGGATCTCCCAAACATTTCTTCAAAAGCAATACATGAAACACAGGATGCACGGAAGATAACTCTGAGGGAAAGTCCAACACATACGCTACCTTACCAACTCTTCTCATAATCTGCTAGGGTCCAACATAACGGGGACTGAGTTTTCCTTTTCCCAAATCGCATGACTCCCTTCATGGGAGATACATTTAGAAATACCCAATCGTCCACCTCGAACTCCAAATATCTCTTCCTCACATCAACATATGACTTTTGATGACTCTAAGCGGTTTTTAGTCTGTCCCTTATCAACTGAACCTTCACCATAGCCCCATGAACTAAATCTGGCCCTATCATAGCTTCCTCACCAACCTCAAACCATCCGATGGGAGATCTACATCTCTGCCCATAGAGAGCCTCGAACGGTGCCATTTGTATACTAGAGTGATAGCTGTTATTGTAAGAAAACTTGATCAGAGGGAAGTGATCATACCAACCACCTTTAAAGTCCATCACGCAAGCTCTCAACATGTTTTCGAGTTTGAATTGTTCATTCCTCTTGGCCATCCGTTTGCGGATGAAAGGCTGTGCAGAGCTTAACCTAAGTCCCAAGCCCCTTATGAAAAGACCGCCAAAACTGAGAGGTAAATTGAGTACCTTGGTCTGAAATGATAGACAAGGGCACTCCATGCAATCGAACCAACTCCCTGATGTATAGCTTGGCATAATCCTCCTCTGAGTCCGTGGTCTTGGCCAGTAGAAAATGAGTAGCTTTAGTCAGCCTGTCTACCACCACCCATATAGAATCATACTATCGACGAGAATGAGGTAGTCCTGTAATGAAATCCATATTAATCTCTTCCCACTTCCAAGTGGGAATGCTAACATCCTGCAGTACGCCTCCTAGCCTTTGATGCTCAACCTAGCTGCTTGACAGTTTGGGCACTTGGCTACGAATTTTGCAATATCCTTCTTCATGCCATCCCACCAATAGATTTCATGTAAATCACGATACATCTTGGTGGCACCTGGATGGATAGAATACCTAGATCCATGGGCCTCCTGCAATATCCGGCTCCTCAAATCATCAACATCTGGAACACATAGGCGACCTTGGTACCACAGCATACCATCTCCCCCTTGGAAGAGGACCTCCACCTTCTGACTTTGAACGGCTTCTTTCAGCTTTACAAAAATCTGATCCTCATCTTGTCTAGATTTCACATCAGTCACCAAGGATGATTTTGACCCGTTCTGGACCACAACACCGCCATTGGTCGAGTTGGCCAACCTAACTCCCAACCTTGCGAGTCGATGTACATCTTTCACCAACTCTTTCTTTCCTTTATCCACATGAGACACACTCTCCATAGAGAGCCTACTAAGTGCGTCCGCTACCACATTATCCTTACCCGAATGGTAAAGGACACTCATATCATAATCTTTGAGTAGTTCCAACAACCTCTTTTGCCGAAGATTGAGATCCTTCTGTGCGAATACATATTGTAAACTCTTGTGATCTGTAAATACATCCACGTGGACCCCATAAAAATCATGTCTCCATATCTTCAAGGTGAATACCACCGCGGACAATTCAAGGTCATGAGTCGGGTAATTCTTCTCATGGACTTTCAACTGTCTCGAGGCAAATTCTATCACCTTCCCTCGCTGCATCAACACATACCCGAGTCTAATTCTCGAAGCATCACAATACACCACAAAACCATTCGTACCCTCAGGTAGAGTCAACATGGATGAGGTAGTGAGTCGAGTCTTCAATTCTTGGAAGCTCTTCTCACAAGCCTCCGACCATTGAAACTTTACCTTTTTCTGAGTCAACTTAGTCAAAGGTGCTGCTATAGATGAGAAACCCTCAACAAACCTCCGATAGTAACCAATTAAAATAAATAAACTCTGAATATTTGAAGGACTCGCCGGTCTAGGACAATTCTTCACAGCCTCGATTTTTTGAGAATCTATCATTATGCCCTCACTTGACACCACATGGCCCAAAAATTCTACGGAGTCCAACCAAAACTCACATTTGCTGACTTAACATACAATTGGCGATCCTTGAGATATTGAAGTACTACTCTCAAGTGAGCGGCATGCTCCTCCTCGCTCCGAGAGTATATAAGGATGTCATCAATTAACACAATCACTAACATGTCCAGATATTGGTTGAACACCGTTTTCATCAAGTTTATAAAAGATGCAGGAGCATTTATTAGTCCAAAAGATATAACTACAAACTCATAATGGCCATACCGTGTCCTGAAGACTATCTTCGGGATATCACTCTCTCGAACTCTGAGCTGATGATACCCGGACGTGAGATCTATCTTTGAGAAAAACTTGGCACCCTGAAGCTGGTAAAGAGAATCATCGATCCTGGGTAAAGGATACCTATTCTTAACGGTGACTTTGTTCAATTATTGATAGTCGATACACATGTGAAGAGAACCATACTTCTTTCGGACAAAGACAACTGGTGCACCCCATAGAGACTTGCTCGGTCTAATAAAACCCTTATCTAAAAAGTCCTTCAAATGCTCTTTTAACTCTTTTAGCTCGGGTGGAGCCATCTTGTAGGGAGGTATAGATATAGGCTGCGTGTGGGGAAGAAGGTCAATACCGAAATCAATCTCCCGCTCAGGAGGAACACCTAGAAAATCATCAGGAAAGACCTATGGATACTCACGTACTATTGGAACTGACTGGATAGACGAGGTCTAGGACTTGACATCCTTAACCCTAACTAGATGGTACATGCAACCTTTCGAAATCATCTCCTTGGCCTTAAGGTAGTAAATGAAATGACCTACAAGCACAACTGGACTACCCTTCCATTCTAAGACTGGCTCACCCAGAAATCTGAACTCTATTGCTCGGTTCTACAATTTACTGAAGCATAGCATGCAAATAGCCAATCTATACCGAGAATAACATCAAAGTCGGTCATGGCTAACTCTATCAAATCTGCTGAGGTGACCTTATGAAGGAGTAAGACTGGGAAACCTATATACACCCGTCTAGCTATAACTGAGTCATCTACTGGAATGGAAACTGAGAAGGGTTCTGACAAGACTTCGGGACTGACTCCGAAGTTACTGGCCACATAAGGTGTCACAAAAGATAAGGTATCCGCTAGATCTAGCAAAGCATACATCAATATGGAAAACTCATAAGATACTAGTGACCGCATCCGGGGATACCTCCTGCTCCTGATGGGATGCTAAAGCATAGAATCTGTTTTGGCACTGACTGCCAGCTGTGCTAGTAGATGCGCCCTGACATGCTGAGCGTACGGGAGGGGCTGCTGAGCTAGAATTTGGGCCTCAGACCCCAACCTGAACCTATTTCAGAGTTGTACAATCTCTAAGCATGTGTCTGGGATTCCCACACCCGAAATAAGCACCTAAACCTGCCAACACTGGCCTATGTGTCCTTGACCACATCTGTGACAAGCTGGGATGCTAGAATTTGCAGATCTACTGCTATGACCCCTCGAGCTTGATGCCCACCCTATCTGATCATTTCTAGGCTTGGATGGCACACTCAATGCTAAAGATGCTGGGGCTGATGATCTCCGGTGGGTCTACTGTCGATGCCCACCACCGGACCACTACTGAGAGAATTTGTGGTCCTCGATCCTCGGTCCTGGCCCTCTTGGCCTCCCTCTCTCTTGAATACGCCGCCTCCATCTGCTGGGCATACAACACTATTCGTAGGAAATCAATGTACTGATGGAGCATAGCGGTCCTACAATCCTTATTCAAGTAGCCTGCCACTCCATGGACGAATCTACTCACTCATATCCTCTGATCAACTACCAACTCTAGGGAATATTTTGATAGGCGAGTGAACTCAAGGGAATACTCTTGGACAGTCATTCTCCCTTGCTTCAAGTCACGAACTCAACTATCTTCAACTCCCTCATCTCCCGAGGGAAGAACCGGTCTAGAAATGCAACATGGAACTCTTCCCATGTGACCGGACCTGCTCCTGTGACCCTGCTATCCTTCCATTAGAGAAACCATATATGCGCGACCCCTTTTAACTAATACGAGGCCAACTCAGCACACTCAACCCCATTCACCCCCATGACTTGGATGATCTTGACAATCTCATCTACGAACTCATGTGGGTCCTCATCTACCTTGGACCCAAGGAACTCCAGCGGGTTCATCCGCAAGAAGTCTCTGACTCGAGTCGTCGCTGCATTGCTATTTTGCGAAACACGCGCAACGCCCTGCTGATTGACCAGAGCGTTCAAGGCCTACACAAGCTTCTGGATAGCAGCCCAAAACTCAGAATGGGCAGCTGGCTCCGGTGCCTGGGGCTCTTGAACTGGTGGGGCTTGTTGATGCCTTTGACCCTTGCTATCCTAGTGGCCTTCACAATCTTCATTCCTTCTTCCATTCATTCTTTGAGGAGCATAATTCTGCAATCAAGAATAACATGAATTAGAAGGGTAGAACAACTTTTCATCGCATGATATAGATCATGAAAGAAGGGAACATTTCCTAGACGTCTCGTAGCCTCTTCGTCATAGGTGTGACGCATTTCACACCCATGAAAAAGACTCTACTTAATGTGGCTTTCAGAAATCCTAGGACACCTCAAAACCTATTGCTCTGATACCAAGTTTTTCACGACCTGAACAGAGGTCCGGATCGCAACACGAGACAAGGAGCCCCGAGAGAACCCAAGTCGACCCATAGCATAAGCATACATCTAACTCAATAATGAACTGAATAACCATCAATGCAATCATAGCGGAAGTCTAACTTAAATATAACATCAGAATATAAAATCTGAAGCTGAATACATACATATGTCTGAATAGCCTCTAATCATGACGAGTTGATGGGACAAGACCCCAACTAACTCAACAAGCTGAAACTACAATACCTAAAGAAAAGATGGATAGTCTAGTCCTAGGAAGATGAGGACTCACCAATAAAGCAACACTAACTCCGATAAGCTATCTAAGAGCGGGGCTGAAACTAAGAGTCAGGTCCTGTATCATGAAACGATACAACATAGAAGTATGCGGTCAATATGTGAAATATACTGAGTATGCACGGTAAGTAAAATTGATAATGTAAGTAAAATCCTTTAAAGACAATGCATTAGTTAACACATAACATTTGAAAACTAAGAGTAGGACTTGCATGCATTCTTTCTAAAATCATGACTTCTTCATAACATGATATAACATGCTTCATAACATCATAACTAAATCGATTAACTCAAAGCTGAATTTTGACATTTATAATTAAAAGCTGAACATTGAGTCAAACCTGCTTTAGAATTTTCATTTACATAAATTTTATAAGTAATGAATATGCATATCTAAAATCATGAGGAACAATGGGAGACTCATCTTTTAACTGACATATCACGATAGAGCTTACGTGGTCCCGACTATTACACTCAAGTGGGCAGAGCCGTCCAAAATCTTTCTAGGGATAAGGACGCTACCATGATATCGATATCAAGTTGAAGTCCCAATTGGGAAAGGGAAGCTCACAAGGGAGATCCCAAATCATAAAATAGTATCAACTTACGTTGGCGCATAGTTTTGAGGCATAGGGTGATCGACCCATAGCCTACTCCGTGCTAGACAATACTCCCAAAAACATCATATGCTCTACATCATATATAATGAAGCTCAACATCATCTATTGATGAAGATAAATAATCAAACACATCTCAAATACGAAATCATGCATATGAGAAGCTTTAGTTCAACACATACCACAAGATGAAAATATACATGGGAGCCTTTGCTCCAAAACCATGTGGTAAGCTATGCATAGGAAGACTTAACTCAAAACATACTACAAGCTAGAATATAAATTTTGGGAGTCTTCACTCCAAAACAATGTGGTAAGCTTAGTTTGGGAACATCATCATTTAAACTTAACATGTGGGCATTGACAAAAGCTTTATCATACATAGAAATACGCAATTCTCATCAACACATAATTATAAACATGGGTAGCTTCAACTCATGCTTTGAATCATAATATCTCATCATTATCACATATACTTCACAAATCTCACTTTTCATAATCATCTGATCAATGGGCTTCAACATTCATAAGGCTAGAAACATAATTTTAATTGAAATCATTATAAAATTAGCCCACGCTTCACAATTAGATAATAAAATCATAATAAATTCATACCCATGTGTAGAAATAGCTAATTCATGCATTTGGGTAAAAACCCCATAGATCGATCATAGAATTTCATGCTTTTTAGAGAGGGATTGGGCATGGGTGTGGAAGAAACCCCCCATTCATAACCCTACATACCTGATGGAGACTGAATCTTACTCTCCCTTGAATGCCCAAAAAGGAATAGAAAGAAATTGAAGAATAAAACCTTGAATCACCTTTTGCTCACCTCTCTATCACTTTTCTATTCTCTTGCATGCATGAATGAACACTTAAGATCATTTCCCCCTCTAAAACCCACCTTTCATAGGCTAAAAAGAAGTAGTTTAGGCTTTAGGAACTTAGAAATTATGAAAAGACCCTTACTAATTTCGCAGAAAATAACTGCCAGGTGGTCCTAACGGACGACCTGATGACTCGTTGCTAGAGGGCACGACTTGTTACATTGATCGTCAAGTGCACTGCCTTATTTGTTCTCCAGGGCTCGCAACTAGTCACTTCACGACACATCAGGGGTGACCACGACTCGTTTTCACCAGTCATTAAGTACACTGTCTCATTTCCAAACTTTGGACTCCAAGCCTGCCAATGACTCACCCCACTAATTGTTAAGTCTAACAACAACTCGTAGGGATTCCCGTCAGGTACACTACCCATATTTCTTTTTCCCAACTATTTTTCCTTCCCCACGAGTAACCTGATGACTCATTGGCTGTCCTCAAGAGTCGTGAGATGACTCATCCTAAGGCTACAACAAAATTCCCACTTTTTCCCCGTTTCAACTCCCCGGTCCGATCTTTCAGCTCCCGGGGTGTATCAATTCATCCTAAAAAGTTTGGCCCTAGAATTTTGAAAATTAGGCATCAGAGGTGGGGATCATGAATCTAACTTGGGAAAGGCATGAGGGTGGAGGAAATCCCTCATTCATGGCCCTACATACCTATGTAAATTGATCCCTTGACTTTGCTTGAAAACCTCATAGAAATTGAGATGAAGAGGATGATGAACCCTAGCTTGATTTGAGAGAGGACCTTCAATCTATGGTTGTTTTGAAAGAGTGAGGACTTAATGTAATACCTGACGTAGCCCGCAAGTGTACGGGTCGTGCAAGTAATATAGTGGCTCTTTTTAAGAACCGAATTGTCGAACCCACAGGGACTGGACCCATTCCTCTAACTATACATTTATAGCGTGAATCTTAAATACCTAAAGTGTTGGTTATAGACATTTTCGATGAAGAATATTTAAGTCTAAGTTTGGGTCAACGAAATATTCTGAAAGTACTCTAGGAGCAACATAGAGTTAAAACCAATTAATCATACGATACTACGATTTGCAATGGAATAAGCATGGAACTATCAATTGTTATTTCACATAACTGGAATTGCATGTTCATGGTCTTTGAGCCTCTTAACACGGCAATCTAGCCTCACTGCATCATTGTGGCCAGGAGTTTAATTTTCTAGTCATGGAGCAATCAGTATGTTGTGGTTTACGGGGGAAACGATTAAGGACTTTTCGTACGTCTAACCATTTAACTTTAACTTAGCCTCACAACTACTTTGTTGAGTGGTGATGTGACATCCCAAGTTGGTCTTTCATAACCCCCGTGTGTCAACCAAGCACGGTGTTAGGTATATTTCTATCAAACACAGAATCTCTCTCGAGATTACTTCATACTCCCCCACATTCTCATGTCCTGACCTAGGTAATGCCTTCTCAAGCTTTACCCAAGCTAACAAATATGCTTTCATGGTGATCAATAATAAAAACAACCAACAAATTAGAATGCAAGACGAAAATAACAATCAATAACTAAATTCCAAAATAATATCATAAAATCACAATCATAATCCATGGCTTCAACCTAGAGGAAGGTTCTAACCATTCATGTTAGTAAAACTAATGCTAATCTACTCCTAATGTTTGCTATTAAACTACATACTTACACACGAGATTGGTAGATGAGAAGGGAATTTGACAAACCCTAGATGAGTTCTCCCACTTCTCCCTTCTCTCCTAGGCAGTTTTCAAAAATAAAATCGTGACCAATTGGAATTAGGAGCTAAGGGTCCTATTTGCAATGGAGAACGTGTTAAATTTGGCCTGTCGTGGAACACTCCGTGTCCTGCCGAGTGTATCCGCGGAGCACTGCCTCCGTGACACGGAGGCATCGCAGCTCACTGGAAATCACCACGAAAATCAGCCTCAGCGACCCCCTGCTGCGGCAGCGTGGCAGCTGCTTGGGCAGCGCGTTGCATCCTCTTGGTCGCGCAGCCACCTAGCGTGGCACGTTGCCAACATAGCAGTGGGCTGTTTTTGGGAAGCCTGCCTGCCGTGGTACGTTTCCAACGTGCAGGTGGGCTATTTCGCGTGTCCTCCTTGCCGACGTTCGCGTGTTGATTCCGTCTCCAAGCCTCTACTTCACCAACTCATGGATTAGCTCCTCCAAAAGTCATCAAAACCTACAAAACAAAGGCTAATCATGTTGGTTAGCACATATCTTCACATTTATATAAAATCACATGAAAATGAATTAGATAACTTAGACAACACGATTAATTTAAGTTATAAAGCGTAACACGGGCATGATATTTTTGCCCAAGATCACTACCCAACACTTTAAGCCTTGTTCGTCCTCGAACAACCTTTTTATATCATGCATATGGAGACTCCCCATAAGCTATTTAGCAAAATAATTCAAACTACGACTATAATGATTACGTAAGATACAAGTTAAAATGGTACATGCTATGAAATACGACTATGTTAAGACTTCTTAACCTCAGAATCGACTCTCAATTTCAACAAACTCATGCAAATCAACTGATTAAGAAATCCCACATAGATTATATCCTTCATTCAACATGTGCCCTCACGGAAAGAGAGTTACCCAATCACACGCAAAAATAATTTTACATCACAACATATTATTGGTACATAAAAAGAATTACCTCACTCTCACAAAGAATTCACATGCTTCATGTCATGACCCATAAGCTTGCCCTTAGTGTTTACTCCACTAATTTGAGGATGTATGAATGTAAGATCCGTGGGACTTTGTAGATTGTAATGTAACTCAGGTACCGGTAGGTGCTATTATGGCCAGTAATAGTGACTATCTTTCCTAAGCCTTTCAATACATCACGCCCTCATTCTGAACTTCCTTCCCTTACTTCACCTTTTATCCTTAGTGATTTTCTTTTTCCTCTTTTGTTCCCCTTTAATTTAGGCACTTTTGACTTGTCGATGAGAGCTCTATAAATAATTTTTCATTACTTTGTTTTCTTACTCCTTAACGATGATCAACCACTTTCACACAAGTGCACCTTGTCCTTTCTCAACTTCTACAACTTGCTACTTTTCATTTCTTTTCATTCCTCTCACTCCCCTTTACTCTTTCAGATTTTCTCCTTCAAAGCGCTTAGGAGCTTTGGGTCAATTTCAAGGTTTAATGGAAGAATAAATGATTAAGCTTATGTTGTAGCTATCAAAGAATAGGCTCAAGGCTCAACGGAGATAACTAGGATTAATTTTTCAAGGTAGGTAAAACGGGGATAAAAATAAGGTTAATTCAAAGAAATGCCTAAATCATGCCACCCAATTCACATCTTTCATTTCATTTCATACACACACCGGGCAAGTTCTAGACAATCCACGATAGCATAGAATACTCAAAAACCTTACACTCATGGCACATGCTCAATTCAGGACATATTCAGCAGACTCTTACTCAGCTAATCACAAGAATTCAAACATTAAGCTTCAATCATATTGAGTCAAATTCCAAGAGCTTAGAGTGTCTCAAACAAAGTTATAAACTGGCATGCTTCAACTTTTCACATACTTGCATCTTACAATCCTATATAGCACATAACAAGAACATCAAGCATCCATTAGCTACAATTTCAAAAACCCGACATCTATCGACTAATTTTCCTCAAGACGGTCGTCATCCATTCCATCGTCGAAAACAGAAACCCGACATCTATCGACTAATTTTCCTCAAGACGGTCGTCATCCATCCATCGTCGAAAACAGTCCCTAACTATGACTAAAACATTATATACAGACACAGAAAAATAAAAATAAAAAATAAAAAATTTTATTCTTCGGTTCAAAAACCCCCCGTCGGAAAAGAACCGAAAAGAAAAACCAACGGGTGATGAATTCATGGTTGACTCACAAAAATTTTTCAAATTTTTCTCATTTTTTCACACAAGCATTACCTTCACCAACAATTTGTTAAGCACAAAAATTTTGAAATTTCCATTGAAATTTCTCTCACCCCACACTTAAATCATGCTATGTCCTCATAGCATCAAATTAACATTTCAAGAGGGTGAGAAATACTCCCTGAGGCCTTTAGG
>JACEIK010018217.1:0-11004 GCA_018107945.1 Datura stramonium | reverse complement strand
TCGACCAATCTAACTCCCAATCTTGCGAGCCGGTGGACATCCTTCACCAACTCCTTCTTTCCCTCCTCCACGTGGGACACACTATCCATAGAGAGCCTACCAAGTGTATCCGCCACCATATTAGCCTTGCCTGAGTGGTAAAGAACACTCATATCGTAGTCCTTTAATAACTCCAACCACCTCCTTTGCCTAAGATTGAGATCCTTCTGCGTGAACACATATTGCAAGCTCTTGTGATCCGTGAATACAACCACATGGACCCCGTACATGTAATTCCGCCATATTTTCAATGTAAATACCACCGCGGCTAACTCGAGATCATGGGTCGGGTAATTCTTTCCGTGAACTTTCAGCTGCCTACAGACATGCTATTACTTTCCCACGTTGAATCAACACACATCCCAATCCGACTCTCGAAGAATCACAAGATAAAACAAAGCCATCCGTACCCTCGGGTAGACTCAACACTGGTGCTGAAGTGAGTCGGGTCTTCAACTCTTGGAAGCTTTTCTCACAAGTATCCGACCATTGGAACTTCACCTTTTTCTTAGTCAACTTAGTCAAAGGTGCTGCAATAGATGAGAAACCCTCAACAAACTCTGGTAGTAGCTAGCTAAACCCAAGAAACTCCAAATTTTCAATAGGTTCACCGGCCTGGGCCAATTCTTCACCGCTTCAATTTTCTCCAAATCCATCTTTATGCCTTCTCTTGACACCACATGACCCAAAAATTCCTCTGAGTCCAACTAAAATTCACACTTACTGAACTTTTCATATAGATGACGATCCTTGAGGATCTGAAGTACTACTCTCAGGTGAACGTCATGCTTCTCCGCGCTCCGTGAGTATATCAAGATGTCATCGATGAACACGATCACGAACATATCCAAATATGGCTTGAACACCCTGTTCATCAAGTTAATAAAAGTTGTAGGAGCATTTGTTAGTCCAAAATACATAACCAAGAACTCATAATGGCCATACCGTGTCCGGATGGCTATCTTCAGAATATCACTCTCCCGAACTCAGAGCTGATGATACCCAGACCTGAGGTCTATCATTGAGAAACTTTTGGCACCCTGAAGCTGGTCAAACAAATCATCAATCCAGGGTAAGGGGTACCTGTTCTTGTCAGTGACCTTGTTCAATTGCCGATAGTCAATGCATAAACAAAGGGAACCATCCTTCTTCCGAACAAATAGAACTGGTGCACCCCATGGAGACTGGCTCAGTCTAATGAAGCTCTTATCAAACAAATCCTTTAACTGATCCTTCAATTCCTTTATCTCGGATGGAGCCATCCTGAAGGGAGGAATAGACATAGGTTGCATATCGGGTAAGAGATCAATGTGGAAGTCGATTTCCCTCTTAGGAGGAACACCCGACAAATCATCGGGAAAAACATCTGAATACTCACACACCACTGAAACTGATTGGATAGTCAGGGTCTTGGATTCAACATCCTTAACCCTAATTAGATGATACATGCAGCCCTTAGAAATCATCTTCTTGTCCTTAAATAATAAATTAATCAACCTACTAGTACCACCGAACTACCCTTCCCCTCCAACACTATCTCACCCGGAAAATGAAATTCCACTGCACGGGTCCTACAATTAATTGAATCATAACATGCAAACAACCAATCCATGCCATGAATAACGCCAAATTCAGTCATGGATAACTCTACAAGGTCTGCGGAGTTAACCTTATGCAACACAGTGACCGAGCATTCTCTATATACCCGTCTAGCTATGACCGAATCACCAACAAGGGTCGAAACTGAAAACGGTTCTGACAAGGTCTTGTGACTAACTCCAAGGCTATCAGCAATGTAAGGAGTCACGAAAGACAAGGTAGATCCCGGACCTAGCAAGGCATAAACATCAACATGAAAAACATTCAACATACCAGTGACCACGTCTGGCGAAGTCTCCTGCTCCTTGCGTGAGGCAAGGACATAGAATCGGTTTTGGAACTGTCCGCCACCTCCACTAGTCGATGCTCCCTGCAGAGCGAAAAGGGATGGAGCTGTTGTAGTCCTGGTGATCTATGTACGACCCCTATCATCACCCTATCTAGCATATGGGAACGCTTGGCGCATGTGCCCAGATCTACCACACACATAGAAAATATCTAAACCGAGAAAGCACTCCCCGACATGAATCTTGCCGCACTTCCCGCAGGACGGAGAGGTATACTCCAACTGGGTGCCCCTCTGATCCCTCGATCCTGAAGCCCTGCTCCTCTAATCACCCCTGGGTCTGGATGGAACACTAGCTGATGATGGTGCTGGGGCTAGTGATCTATGTTGAAATTGTGGACGGTAGCCCTCGCCGGACCTCTGATGTGAAAACCCATGGCTATCTGTCCGAGCCCTCTTTGCCTCCATCTGCTGCGCGTACAACATTATGAGAGGAAAGTCCATATCCAGGTGAAGCATGGAAGTCCTGAAATCCTTGTCTAAATAACCAGCCACACCATGAACGAATCGGCTCACCCACGCCCTCTGATCCCTCACTAACTCTGGGTGTACTTTGACAAATGAGTGAACTCAAACAAATACTCCAGCACTGTCATCTTTCCTTGTTTGAGTTTCACAAACTCAGTTGCTTTTAACTCCCTCATCTCCCAAGGGAAGAACCTGTCGAGAAAGGCCATGTGGAACTCATCCCAGCTGATAGGGCCCATTCCCACTTCCCTGTTGTCCTTCATTTCTTGTACCAAATATGAGCGACCTCTTTTAGCTGATAAGAGGCCAAGTCAACACACTCCCCATTTTTCACCCCCATAACCTGAGTGACCTTCAAGATCCCTTCAATGAACTCGTATGGATCCTCGTCCACCTTTGATCCCGTGAACTTAGGAGGGTTCATCCTTAAGAAGTCTCTAATCTGAGTCGTCGCTGCATTTCCATTTTGTGGGACCTGCGCAATAGCCTGCTGGTTGACCTGAGCGGTCAAGGCCTACGCCAACATTTGAATAGCCGCCCGAAACTCATTGTATGTAGCTGGCTCTGGAGCCTGGGGCTCCTGAACAGGTAGGGCTTGTTGATGCCCATGGTCATTGCCACCTCCGTGGCCTTCATCATTTCCATTCCTCCTTCCATTCATTCTTCTAGGAGCCATAATTCTACAATCGCAAATAGCACGAATTAGTAGGATGGAGGGACTTTTCATCGCTCGACATAGAACATGAAAGAAGGGAACATTTCCTAAATGTCTAGTAGCCTCTTCGTCATAAGTGTGCGCTTCAAACCCATGAAAAAAGACTCTACTTAACGCGTCTTTCAGACACCCTAGGACACTTCAAACCTATTGCTCTGATACCATGCTTGTCACGACCCAAACGTACACCTGGATCGTAGACACGGAACAAGGGACCCCGAGAAACCCAAAGTCGACCCATGGCACATGCATATGGATAATCTCATTTAATAAAGAGGAATACTTAGCATAAAAGAAAGAGGAAACGTAACCATGGCGTAACCTCTGAAAGAACTGGACATACACGTAAGCTGAATACTTCATACTATCTGAAAGACTCTACTACATACGAGGTTGATGGGACAACATCCCCAACTAACCCGGCCAATACTGAAACACAAGATAACATAAAATTTTGTCAAACAGCCCTCGGAACATGAGGACTCACCAATAATCTGAGAGCGAGAACTAAGATGGACTAAGGATGAGGATGAGCCTAAGATCCAAACCTTGTATCATGAAATGATACAACACAGAATGTATGCAGTCAGTACGTGGAATGTACCGAGTATGAAAGGTAAGTAAAACGGACGTTAGAGTAAAATAAACTCATAAATAAACATAGGAGAAGGACATCATGCTTGTATCCTAAACATCGTAAGAAAACATAAGGCTCAAGGCTTTCAAGTCATTCATAAAGCGTTCATAATCATAATCTTAAGTAAACTTTATCAAAACATAACTTCAGCCTATAACATAAACATAACAATGAATAAAATATGCGAAACAATGCGAGGACTCGTCATAACTTACACCATCATGGTAGAGCCTTTCATGATGCCCCAACTATCTCACTTAAGTGGGCAGAGCCGACCCTGGCTTTCCAGGTGAGGGTCGTGCGTTAGGCATGATATCACATTTGAGGGGATCATTATCAATACAATATATCATTAGAAACCTGTGGTGGCATATGGTTATGAGAAACCAGCGTAGTCCTTTGGACGCTGGGCTGCTCGGTGCTAGACACAGCTCCCGAAAATATGCATATAGGCTCATACGTAAATCAATAACGTCATGCATTAAGATTCGTTGGCTAAAATATATCATTTATCATCATTAATCGCCTTTAAAACATGCTTAGCCAAGAATCAAAGGCCTTTTTCATCGGCCGACATCATAAATCATTAAATCATGTAATTCGTTCATAAATTGTAAATCATTCTCAAACATGTGGGCATTTTCGAATACTTTAACATACTTAAATTTTTAAGAAAATATGCTCATAAACATGGGTAACTTGAAATCATGCTTTTCCCTCATCAATAAACTCAAAATATTGAATATTCATCATAAGTCATAACTTTCATGAACCTTCATCAATGGGTATTTTTGATTTAAAAAGCTTCAAACATGATTTTAAAGAAAATAATATAAGACTTGCCCATCATTCATAATTCAATAATTAAAACTCAATGAAATCATACCCATAAAGAGAGAAATCATATTTTCATGCATTTGGATAAAAAAAACCCATAGATCTTGAATGGGAAAATTCATGATTGAAATCGAAGTTTGGGCATGGGTGTGAAAGGATTCACCCATTCTAAACCCTACCTACGTGGGAATGGACTAATTTAAAAGTTCCTTGAAAACTTACAAAGGAATTGATGGAAACTTGGAAAAGAAGACCCTTAATCTCCCTTATCCTCTCTAAGAGCTCTTGCATGGTATTGGGTATGCATTAGGGACTTAACCCATCTTATCACACTCAAAAAACGCACAAACCGACGTAGTTTAGGCTTTAGGAACTTAGGAATTATGAAAACACCCTTATTAAAATGCAAGAAAAACACTACCGGGCCCCTAACGAGGGACCTCATGAATCATTGCCAAGGGACACGACTCGTGGCTAGGACCCATGAAGTCCACTACCCAAAACACTCAGGGGGACCCCACAAGGGACCCCACAAATCGTGGTGGCTAACCACAACTCTTGGTCACCACCCATGACCCCTACTGCCCCCAAAACCCTTATCAACCCATCAATACAGAGCACGGGTGACCTCACGAGTCGTGAGGTCTCACCACGACTTGTGGTCAGGCCGGTGACTTCCTTAACCTGAGCTTGCCTAGCCTGCTAATGATGAGTCACATCACAAGTCGTGGTCACTCCTCGCAACCCACCTCACAAGTCGTCCTGCAACCTGATGCAAATTTTCAGTTTTTCTTCGTTTTGACTCCCGGGTCTGATACTTGGGTTCCCGGGGTATAACACATGGACGAAAACCACAACTCGTAGCTTTATGCTACGACTCATAGGTTAGGTTGGTGACAGTTCCCTGTTAATTTAGGAATTGTTTTCAATTATCTATATAAATACTTTTTAGGTTATTTTCTTTAGAGGAACAATTCATTACTGTGTAATCGTAATTTTTTGGTTTCCTAATGCTACTTGGAGATCAAATACACGAGTTACTCTTAAGATTTCTTTCATTGTTCTTGAATTGATCATACTTTGATTGTGCAATAATCAATTGGGTTTTTCTTCAATCATCATTGTAAGTTGTTAATTATGTTTTCTTCCAGAAAATCTATTTCTTTTCTTGCAACTATGAATAGCTAAAACATCCACAACTAGGTTTATGAGAACAATGGTGAATTAACTAACTAGAGTTAACAAAGGTGATTCCACACCAATACGAATTCTTGTATTGTTCATGCTTGTATTCTAATATAGGGTTGTTTCATAACGATGCACAATGTTAGGAATTGCCCGAATTCCTTACTTGATTGAACCTACAGAAGTAGAGGCTGAGTAAAGAGAAGAACAACAAAGCCTTGAACGTTAAGCTCCATTGAATAACTTGAGCTGCAGTTGCAGAATTGTTTATTTTCAATAAGTGATAATGGTTAAAGTGAAAACACTCAATACACCTAATTCGGAGATTGAGTATAGTCATCCAACAGGGACGAATCAGTCATTTGGATGAATCTATGCTATCAGTTCTGCAAACTAAATATTGGGATAGATCACTAGTTTAATAACCTGAAGTTGCTATGAATCCACGGGGAACAGTTCCCTAGTTAATTGCGTGAACTTGATCAAAACAACAATTTACTACTCTCTTACTTTATTCTTCATTTAAACACCCTATTACAAAATAAGTATACTAAAAGCATAAATACTAGTGTTATTCTACATCCTAACCATATTCCGTTTTGGATCTTCCTTAACCTAGTTGGGTTCTTTATTAACAATGTCCGTGTTATACTTTTACAGAGGTGTGAGTTGAGTGTTATCAACTCACATACAACTGAGACTGATTGAAGAGTCAGAGTTTCGAACATAGAATCCTTAACCCGAACTAAATAGTATACACAATCCTTGGAGATCATTTTACTAGACTTGAGATAGGAAACAATGCGACCTACAGGAACTACTGAACTACCATTCCACTCTAGGACTGGCTCATCCGAAAATCAGTACTCTACTAATTGGGTTCTACAATTGATTGAAGCATAGCAAGCATACAACCAATCCATACCGAAAATAACATCAAATTCAGTCATGTCTAACTCTAGTAAGTCAGCTGAGGTGACTTTCTAAAGAACTGTGACCGGGTAATTTTTGTATACCCGTCAAGCTATAACTGACTCATCGACAGGAGTAGAGACTGAGAAAGGTTCTGAGAGGATTTCCGGACTAACACTGAAATTGATGGCAACATAAGGAGTCGCAAAGGATAATGTGGCCCATGGATCTGGCAATGCATAATCATCAAGATGAAAAACTCATAACATACTAGTGACTATGTTCGGTGAGCTCTCCTTCTCCTAGAGATATGATAGTGCATAGAACCAGTTTTGGTGCTGTCCGTCACCAGCACTAGAAGATGTGTCCTACTGAGGTGGGTTAGCTGCTTGAGCTGCTAGTGTAGTAGCTGGGGCATGGCCTCTACCATCACCCTATCTAGATGAAGGACAATCCATGTGCTTGTGTCCAGACTTCCCACACTTGAAGCAAACATTTGATGTCATGACCTGAACATAGGCCCGGATCGAGAGACGGGACAAAGAACCCCAAGAGTCTCCAAGTCGACCCATTGCATGAAAATGATATCTAAAATAAACATAATCAAGAGGAAGTCTAACATGTAAAATAAAGAGAAAATCTGAAAGTATCATAACATCTAATGACATAACTCAAGACTGAAACTAAAATACATAGTATGTATGAAAAGCCTCTACTACTGACGAGTTGATGGGACAAGACCCCAACTAACTCACTAAGTCTGAAACTAGAAATACTAAGTATAACTGATAAAGGGCCCTCGGAAAATAAGGACTCACCAACTAAGACTGGAAGGTGCTAATACTAAGAGCCTGAATATCCGAGCCTGTATCATGAAATGATACAGCATAGAGTATATGGTTAGTACGTGGAATGTACTGAGTATGTAAGGTAAGTAAAAATGTTAAGTAAATAAAATCATACATCATGCATATCATTATAACATAATCAAGATAAGATTCTGAGACTAAGTGTTGCATGCTATTTTCTGAAATCATGATCTGAACATAACTGAATATCATAGCTGAATCGAATGACCCAAAGTTGAAAACTAATAGTCATAAGTAAAACAAAACATTAGGTCAAACCTGTTGCAAACATAATAACATGACTGATGAACATGCATAACTAAAATCATGAGGAACAATGGGAGACTCGTCAAACAACCGACATTACCACGATAGAGCTTACGCGGTCTCCACTATTACACTCAAGTGGGCAAAGCCGTCCAAAGGCTTGCCAGGGATAGGGACGCTACCATGATATCGATATCAAGCTCAAGGCCCCTTGGGGGCAGGGAAAGCTCACAATGAAGGTCCCAAAGTACATATGTAAACCTACATTGGTGTGCAGTTCTGAAGCACAAGGTTGACTGACCCTTAGCCTACTCGGTGCTAGACACTACTCCCAAAAACATGCATATGCTCTCCATTGTTTTTCAACGAAGCTAACCATCATCTAGTGACAAAGCTGAATAATAACCTACATGCATAGATTTGAAATCATAACATGAGGAGCCTTGGGATCAAACCATACAACAAGCTGAAAATAGTGTGAGTATGAACTCCAAAATCCATGTGGTAAGCTAATACATGAACGTTTAGATAAATCATGAAACATACTTTGATAATATGGGCTTTCCCAATATTTAAACATGCTTGACATAGACTTGATCATTCGAAAACATGAACATGGACATGGGTAATCCAAAATCATATTTTCATCATATACATCTCATCAGGCTTGAATACATACATCATAGATCTCAACTTTTATGAACTTCATGGATGGGCATCATAATTTATAAATCTTTAAAACATGATTTATAACTAAAAAAAATGTAAAATATGCCCATTAATCATAATTCAACATTAGAAACATGCATAGATCATGTCCATGATTGATACTTAGGAAATTAACGGGATTGGGCATGAGTATGGATGAATACACTAATTCATAACCCTACATACATGGAAGAATCAAATTATACAACCCTGTTGACTACCCAATGGATGTTTGGGGAAGAATTTGATGAACCTAGGCTTGTTCACTCTTAGGAGCTTCTAGACTTGCATGCATGGAATAGAATAGGCTTAGAATGAACTTGCACCTCTTAAACACACTATTTTGATCTTAAAATTGTGTAGTATAGGCCTTAGGAACTTAGGAATTACGGAAAAGCCTTACTAAATTTGCAAGAAAATACTCACTGCCAGCCCCAACGAGAGATTGGACAACTCGTGCCCTATACAACGACTCGTGGTCTTCCTCTCGTGATCAGCATAGAAATTTCTCTTCTGAGGGTCACCACGACTCGTTGTTTACCCAATTACTCATGGTGAATAAGTCGTAATCAAACTATCCAAATTCTTCATTCTTTAGTCAACCCTTGACCACGGACTACCTGACGGCTTGTGGTGGTGACCACACCTCGTGGTCTCACCCGTGGTCAGCCCCAAATCCCAAAATCCAACCAAGTCTACACTTCTCCCCACGAGTCACTTAAAAACTCATGGTGCACCTCACGGGTCACTGGACGACTTGTCCTATAGCCTGGTGTAGAAAATCCTGTTTTCTCCATTTTAACCCTCGGGTTTGTTCTTAGGGCTTTCAGGATATTACATTATCTCTCCCTTAGGAACATTCATCCTCGAATGTGGTAAATCATACTGAAAAGCTGAGAAATGCAATCATCATACTCAGATACTAAACATTTAAGCTGAAAACTAACAGAGTGACTGACTCCGAGCTGAACTACATGACTGAACTGAATTCATGAATCATACATACATTCATTGACATGAAAGAAACTGGAGAACATGAACTGAACATGAAACTGAATAGAGTACTGCGGAGGAAACTTTTCACAACCCGAACGTACACCCGGATTGTAAACACGGGACAAGGAGTCCCGAGAGACCCCAAGTAGACCCATGGCGTAAACATACATCTAATTCATTCACATAAGCAGAAGACTTAACATAAGGAAACAAAATCATGACATAATTATTGAGAAAAGACAATACATGATCCATACATGACGGCTGAATACAACTTATAGTCTGAGAAACCTCTAATCATGAAAGATGGGTTGATGGGACAATACCCAATTAACCCTATAATACTGAAACTGAAAGAGCACAATAGAGTCTGAACATATGGCCCTCGGAACATGAGGACTCACCAAATAAGCTGATAGAGATCTCTGAAGAACTATTGAGGAGGGTGAGCCTGAGAGTCAGGTCCTGTATCATGAAACGATACAGCATAGAAAGTATGCAGTCAGTACGTGGAATGTATCGAGTATGCAAGGTAAGTAAAACGGAAATTTAAAATATATGAATCTTCTAAATGATCATAAGAGTAAGACATCATGCTCATTCATAAACATCGCAACATAACATAAGGCTCAAGGTTTTCAAAACCTTCATAATACAAATGTAATCATAATCATAGGAGAAAATCTTTACTTAACGTGACCTAAGACAAAATACATAATCATAGACATGCATAAATCATGAGGAACAATGGGAGATTCTCTTAACTGACGTACCCCATATGAGCACACACGAAGTCTGACTTGTAAACCTAGTCGGGAGGCCATTCGTACCTTGCCAAGGGTAGAACAATGAAGGGCGTGGTACCACCATGACAAGGGCCATTTGGGCCAAGGACAGTCACAAAGAAGGTCCCAACATACCTACGATAGCACATAGTTTATGAGATTCAGGGCGTAACTAGGGCCCCAAACCTACTCGGTGTTCGATACTACTCCTAAAACCTATATAGTGGCTCATAGTATAACATGCATGAATTCATGGGCTAGTTAAATCATTATAATCATAAACATACTTGTACATACGTGAACTAGCCATGAAATAAGGCCCGTGAGTTGGCCAAAACATAATTCATGAATCATAAAGTTCATACATACTTGTAGATCATGCATATAGCTTGAAATTTATAAAATCATGATGGGTAATTGATTAAATCAATATTTTGAAATCGTAATTCATGATGGGATCATAAATATCATTAATGGAAAAGTAGATCATAAATTGATTCATCATGGGTCATGCATAATTAGGCTTAATTTCAAGAGAATTCTGATCTGGGGCATATTTATTTGCCCAAGTGATACTCAAATGCATCGTTTTTGCCTTGTTTATCCAACAATGTTTGTACATTCTCAGGTAAATTGTAGGAAAGTGTGAATTTATACTAACC
>JACEIK010018216.1:0-11005 GCA_018107945.1 Datura stramonium | reverse complement strand
GAGATAGAGCTAGCCAGGCACCAGATGTGCGTAGGCCCACCAGTTAGCAGTCCAGGTCCTACTAGGGCACCAGGTGCCAGTCATACCCCCCAGGGCGGGGCGTGACACACTCATGAGACCTGACTCGGTGATTGAGTATAGTCATTCAATAGGGATGAACCTGTCATTTGAATGAACCTAAGTTATCAGTTCTACAAGAAAGCATTAGTGATGATCACGTATGTATACCCAAAAAAGTTATGAACCCACGGGGAACACAAAACCCTAGTTATCTTTCATTCCTGATTTTATCTAAAGTTTTAACTGTGTTTTTAATTATTGTTTTCTTACAACCCCCAATTTGGAGTAACTACCTAACAAGTTCACTTACCGACTTTAGTCAAGCTCTTCCATATTTTCTGTGGGTTTGATCTCAACCTCTAGTTAAGTTCTTTATTGACAACGTCCTCTTCATACTTCGGTAGGAGGTATGGTTTGAGTGTTATCAGCCCCAGTACTCAGACTCAGCCTTGTCCTTAGCTAGCCTTTCACAGTTAGCATCCCATAGCTGTTGGTGAGTCCTCATTTCCCAAGGAACATGCTTTATCAGACATAAAATGTAATCAGCTTCAGATTCGTGTGTATTTCTGATGTTATGCTTATTTCAGACTTCCGCCAAGTTTACCATGATGATCTATCATTTTCATGATTTAGTTAGATGTATGTTCATGCCATGGATCGACTTAGAGTCCCTCGGGGTTCCTTGTCCCATGTCTCCATCCGGGCTTCCGTTCGGGTCGTGACAAACTTGATATCGAAGTAATAGGTTTGAAGTGTCCTAGGGTGTTTGAGAGCCATGTTAAGTAGAGTCTTTTTCATGGGTGTGAACTGCGCCACACTTATGGTGAAGAGGCTACGAGACGTTTAGGAAATGTTTCCTTCTTTCATGATATATGTCATGCGGTGAAATATCTCCCTGTCCTCCTAACTCGTGTTATTCGTGATTGTAGAACCATGGCTCCCTGCAGAGTTAATGATAGGAGGAATGGAAATGGAAATGGCCACAAGGATGGCGATGGAGACGAGAAGCAACAAGCCCCACCAGCCAAGGAGCACCATGCACCAGAGCCGGATGCCCATGCTAAATTTAGGGAAGCTATTCAGATGTTAGCGTCGACCTTGACCACTCAGGTCAACCAGCAGGCAGTGGTGCATATTCCGCAAATGGGAATGCAGCGGCATCATGAGTCAGAGGTTTGCTAAGAATGAACCCACCAAAATTCTGTGGGTCAAAGGTGGACGAGGATCCACATGAGTTTATCGACGAGATTGTGAAGATCACCCAGGTCATAGGGGTGAATGGAGTTGAGTGTGCTGAGTTGGCCTCATATCAGTTAAAGGGGGTCGCACACATATGGTTCAGACAGTGGAGAGACAGTAGGGCCGCCAGAGCAGGCCTTGTCACCTAGGAGGAGCTTCATGTTGCTTTCCTAGATCGGTTCTTCCCTTGTAAGATGAAGGAATTAAAAGTAGCCGAGTTTGTGAATCTTATGCAAGGGAAGATGACGGTGCAAGATATGACCTAGAGTGCATTCATTTGCATAAGTACGCTCCTGAGTTAGTTGTTGATTAAAGGGCGCGAGTGAGCAGATTTGTTCATGGAGTGGCGGGCTATTTAGATAAGGATTGCAGGACCGCTATGCTCCATCAGGATATGGATTTCCCTCGGATAGTCTTGTACGCCCAACAAATGGAGGCGGCGCATATGCGGGAGAGAGAGGCCAAGAGGGCTAGGGGACTGATAGTTATAGATTCTCTCAGCCGAGGTCAGATGGTGGGCACTGACAGCAGACCCACCAGAGATCTTCAACCCTAGCTTCTTTAGCATTAAATGTGCCATCCAGACCTAGGCATGACCAGAGAGGATAAGCATCAGGCTCTAGGGGTCAAAGCAACAGGCCCACAGATTCCAGCATCCCAACTTGCCGCTGGTGTGGTCGGGGGCACACGGGTCAGTGCTTGGCAGGTTCAGGTGCTTGCTTTGGGTGTGGAAAGCCCGGGCATATGCTTATAGATTTCCCAACATCTAGACAAGGCCATGATGGGGCTCGAGGCCCAGCTTCCAGTTCAGCAGCTCCACCTGCACGCCCAGCACAGCAAGGGGCATCTACTAGCACAGGTTGTGGCCAGCACCAAAGTAGATTATATGCCTTAGCCTCTCACCAAGATCAGGAGGTCTACCCGAATGTAGTCACTGGTATGTTGCGTGTTTTCCATCTTATGTTTATGTTTTGTTAGATCCAGGGGCTACCTTGTCTTTTGTGACATCTTACGTGGCTAGTAGTTTTGGAGTCAGTTCCAAAATATTGCTAGAACCCTTCTTAGTCTCTACTCCAGTGGGTGATTCAGTTATAGCTCGGTGGGTATATAGAAATTGCCCGGTATCAGTCCTTTAGAAAGTCACCTTAGCAAATTTAGTAGAGTTAGCCATGACTGATTTTGATGTTATCCTCTGCATGGATTGGCTATTTGCATGTTATGCCTCAGTTAATTGTAAAACCCACGTTAGTAGAGTTCAGATTTCCGGGTGATCCAGTCTTAAAGTGGAAGGGTAGTTTAGTTGTTCATGTAGGTCATTTCATTTCCTACCTTAAGGCTAGAAAGATGATCTCCAAAGGTTGTGTGTACCATCTAGTTAGGGTTAAGGATGCTACGTCTGATACCCTGACTATCCAGTCAGTTCCAGTGATATGTGAGTATCCAGAAGTCTTCCCAGATGATCTACTGGGAATCCCTCCCGAGCGGGAGATTGATTTTAATATTGACCTTCTTCCCGACATGGAGCCTATATCTATTCCTCCCTATAGAATGGCCCCAGCCGAGTTAAAGGAGTCGAAGGAGAAGTTGAAGGACCTGTTAGATAAGGGTTTCATTAGACTGAGCAAATCTCCATGGTGTGTCGGTTCTCTTTGTTCGAAAGAAGGATGGTTCTCTTCGTATGTGCATTGACTATCGGCGATTGAACAAGGTCACCATCAAGAATAGGTATACTCTACCTAGGATTGATGATTTTTTCGACCAGCTTCAGGGTACCAAGTGTTTTTAGAAGATACATCTCAGATCCGAGTACCATTAGCTCATGGTTCGGGAGAGCGACATCCCGAAGACAACCTTCAAGATGTGGTATGGTCATTATGAGTTTGTAGTTATGTCTTTTCGACTAATAAATGCTCCTGCAGCTTTTATGTACTTGATGAACAGGGTGTTCAAGCCATACTTGGATATGTTTGTGATCGTGCTTATTATTGACATCCGATATACTCTTGGAGCGAGAAGGAGCATGTCGCTCATTTGAGAGTGGTGCTACAAACTCTCAAGGATCGCCATTTATATGCTAAATTCAGCAAGTGCGAGTTTTGATTGAACTCCGTGGCGTTTTTGGGCCATGTGGTATCAAGTGAGGGCATAAAGGTGGACTCTCAGAAAATAGAAGCGGTGAAGAATTGGCCTAGACCGGTGAATCCTTCAGATATTCGGAGCTTTTTGGGCCTAGATATCTACTATTGAAGGTTTGTCGAGGGTTTTTCATCTATTGCAGCACCATTGACTAAACTGACCGAGAAGAAGTTAAAGTTCCAATGGTCGGAGGGTTGTTAGAAGAGCTTCCAAGAGTTGAAGGCTCCACTCACCTCATCACCAGTGTTGACCCTACCCGAGGGCACGGATGGGTTTATGGTTTATTCTGATTCTTCAAGAATCAAACTTGGACGTGTACTGATGCAGCATGGAAAGGTTATAGCTTATGCTTCTAGATAGCTGAAAGTGTATGAAAAGAATTACCCGACTCATGATCTTGAATTGGCGGCGGTGGTATTTTCCTTGAATATATGGAGACACTATTTGTACAGGGTCAACGTAGATGTGTTTACGGAACATAAGAGTCTACAATATGTGTTTACTCAGAAGGATATCAATCTGCAACAAAGGAGGTGGTTGGAACTACTCAAAGACTATGACATGAGTGTTCTTTACAATCCGAGAAAGGCTAATGTAGTAGAAGACGCACTTAGTATACTTACTATGGAGAGTGTGGCCCATGTGGGTGAGGGAAGGAAGGAGCTGGTGAAGGATGTGCATCGACTTGCAAGGTTGGGAGTTAGGTTGGTTGATACCGATCATGGTGTTATTGTTCATAACGGATCGGAGTCGTCCTTGGTGACTGATGTAAAGTCTAGGCAAGACAAGGACCCTATTTTGGTAAAGTTAAAGGAAGTCATCCAAAATCAGAAGGTTGAGGTTTTCTCCAAAGGGGGAGATGGCGTGCTTTGATAGCAGGGTCGCTTATGTGTTTCGGATGTTGATGATTTAAGGAACTGGATGTTGCACGAGGCTCATGGATCCAGGTATTCTATCCATCCAGGTGCCACCAAGATGTACTGTGACTTACAGGAAGTCTATTGGTGGAATGACATGAAGAAAGACATCACAGAATTTGTGGCTAAGTGTCCAAACTGTCAGCAAATGAAGATTGAGCATCAGAGACCGGGAGGTGTGCTTTAGGATATCAGTATTCCTACTTAAAAGTGGGAAGAAATCAATATGGACTTCATCACAGGGTTGCCTCGTACTCGACAGCAATATGACTCCATTTGGGTTGTTGTAGACAGGTTGACCAAAGCTGCTCATTTTCTACTAGTCAAAACCACGGATTCAGCGGAGGATTATGCCAAACTATACATCTGGGAGCTAGTTCGGTTTCATGGAGTGCCTTTATCCATCATATCAGACAAAGGTACCCAATTTACATCTCAGTTCTGGAGGTCATTTAAAAAAGGATTGGGTACTCAGGTTAATCTCAGCACAACATTTCACCCAAAAATGGATGGTCAAGTGGCGTGGATAATACAGACTCTCGAGGACATTTTGAGAGCATGTGTGATCAACTTCAAAGGTAGTTGGGATGATCATTTACCTCTTATCGAGTTCACATACAATAACAACTACCATTCCAGTATCCAGATGGCCCCGTTTGAGGCTCTCTATGGGCGGAGATGTAGATCGTCTATTGGTTGGTTAGAAGTTGGTGAAGCTGCGATGATAGGACTAGATTTGGTCCATGAGGCTGTGGAGAAGTTTTAGCTCATACGGTACAGGTTGAAAACATCTCAAAGTCGCCAAAAGTCCTATGCCGATGTGAGAAGGAGAGAACTTGAGTTCGAAGTTGATGATTGGGTGTTTCTGAAAGTTTCTCCCATAAAGGGAGTAATGAGATTCGAAAAGAAAGGAAAACTAAGTCCCCATTATGTTGGTCCCTACCGGATTGTGAAGCGGGTTGGCAAGGTGGCATATGAATTGGAGTTGCCTTCGGAATTAGCTTATGTGCATCCCATCTTTCATGTATCGCTCTTAAAGAAGCATTTGGGTGATCCAGCTCTAGTTGTCTCGGTGGATAGTGTTGGTGTGAAAGTCAGCCTTAGTTATGAAGAGGTTCTGGTGGAAATACTAGATCGTCAGGTTCGAAGGCTAAGAAACAAGGAAGTAGCTTCAGTCAAAGTTTTATGGAGAAATCAGCATGTTGAAGGAGCTACGTGGGAAGCCGAAGCGGATATGATGGCTAGATACCCACACCTATTCCCTTCCGGCTTGGTTTCAGATTGAGGTATTAGTTTTTTCCCTAGTACTCTATTTAGTTTTCATGTTCAGTTTATGTGCTCCAGTTTCTTTCATGTATATAGATGTATGTAGGATTCATGAATTCAGTTCAGCCATGTAGTTCAGATCGGAGGTAGTCATTCCGTTAGTTTTCAGCTTAAATGATCAGTATTTGAATATGATGATTGCATTTCTCTACTTTTTTGTATGCTTTCCAACATTCGAGGATGAATATTCCCAAGGGGGAGATATTGTAATACCCCGAGAGCTCAAAGATAAGATCCAGGAGTTGAAATAGAGAAAACTTGAAAATCTAGGACCAGGTCACAGAACGAGTCATTCTATGAACCGTGGGATAGACCACGAGTCATGAGGTGACTCGTGGTGAGGTTCAGGGTGTGATTTGAGATTTTGGGAATTGAGGTCCCCACGAACTTGACCTCGAGTCATGGTCAGCCCCCACGACTCCTTGAGTCATCGTGGGCAAGGGGGTTTAAGAAAGTGCAGGAGACCTGGCAGTGTACCCTACGGAAGGCCCCATGAGTCGTGGTCAGCCACCACGATTCGCGGGAGGGGTCGTGGTCAGCAGGTTGGAGATAATTTGAACCTTAGGCAGTGAGGGTGACGAGTGGTGACCACAAGTCGTGGTCACCAGCAATGACTCGTGAGGTCCCCCGTGATTACCCCCAGGTGAACTGTTAGACAGTGCACTCGATGACCAATGCCATGATTCGTTCCCCTAGATGACGACTCGTTCAGTCCCTTGTTGGGACTGGTAGTCAGTTATTTTCTGCGAATTTAGTAAGGGCTTTTCTGTAATTCCTACGATCCTAAGGCCTAAACTTTGTCGTTTTAAGCTATGAATAGTGGGTTTTAAGAGGGGGAAAATCATTCTAAGTCATTCCTATTCATGCATGCAAGAGTAAGGGTCTAGAGAGGTGATTAAGGCTAATCCTTGAAGGTTCTTCTTCAAACCTTCCTTGCGCAATCAGAGAAGTGGTAGAATCAAACCCTTTCAGGTATTTAGGGTTATGAATGGGTGAATCCGTTTACACCCATGCCCAATCTCTCTCTAAATCATAAAATTTCCTACGTTGATTCTATGGGGTTTTAACCCAATGCATGAGATTTCTAATTTACTACATGGGTATGATTTAAATGTGTCTCTATTAAAGAATTATGAATTATGAGCAAGTTTTACATTGTTGCAAATACAATCATGTTTCAAGCTTTATAAATCAAAATGCCTATTTATGATAAATTCACGAAAGTTGAGATTTATGATGAATGTTTGAGTATGATCAGATATTATTGATGAAAAGCATGTTTTCGAGTTACCCATATTTATAATCATGTTTTCGAGTGAATTGAGTATTTTCAAGCATGTTGAAGTATTGGGCAATGCCCACATGTTAAAGTATGATATATGATTTCCCGAATTGAGCTTACCACATGGTTTTGGAGCGAAGACTCCCAATTATTTTTAGCTTGTGGTATGGTTAGAGCTAAAGCTTCTCTTATATATATAAAACTTCAGATTTGAGATGTATTTGATTATTGAGCTTCGTCAATAGACGATGGTGAGCTTCGTTAAAAATAACGATGGAGAGCATGTGCATATTTTTGGGAGTAATGTCTAGCACCGAGTAGGCTAAGGGTCGATCACCCTACGCCTCAAACTACGTGCCAATGTAGGTTGATTCATATATATACTTTGGGACCTCCTTTGTGATCTATCCCCTGACTGATTGGGCCACGAGCTTGATATTGATATCATGGTATCGTCCTTAGCCCTGGCAAGGCCTTAGATGGCTCTACCCACTTGAGTGTGATAGTTGGGACCACATAAGCTCTATCGTGGTATGTCGGTTATATGATGAATCTCCCATCGTTCCTCATGATTTCACTTATGCATGTTTATTAATCATGATATATATACACATGTTCTAAAAGGGGTTTGACCCAATGTTAGTTTTACTTATGATTATCAAGTCTAAGCTTTTGGTCATTTGATCCCATTATGATGTTATGTTATGTTGAGATCATAATTTCAGAAAATAGCATGCAAGTCCTACTCTCGGATTCTTATCTTGATCATGTTTTACATTATGCATGTTTTGAATGGTTTTACTTATTTAAGAGGTTTTACTTACCTTTCATACTCGGTACATTCTAAGTACTGATTGCATACTCTATGTTATATCATTTTATGATACAGGCCCGGTACTCAGACTCAATCTCGTCCTTAGCCATCCTTTCAGAGTTAGCATCCCACAGCTATTGGTGAGTCCTCATCTCTCGAGGACAATGCTATATCAGTTTTCTTTATGTATTCAGTTTCAAACTTAAAGAGTTAGTTGGGGTCTTATTCCATCAACTCATCAATATTAGAAGCTTTTCAGACATTGAATGTAATCAGCTTCATATTTCGTGTGTATTTCTGATGTTATGCTTATTTCAAACTTTCGCTAAGTTTATCATGTTGATCTATCATTTTCATGATTTAGTTAGATGTATGTTCATGCCAAGGGTCTACTTGGAGTCTCTTGGGGTTCCTTGTCCCGTGTCTCGATCCGGGCTTCCGTTCGGGTCATGACAATGACATGAGTGTGTTGTATCCCCCGGGCAAAGCCAATGTGGTGGCTGATGACCGAAGCAGGATGTCTAATGGTAGCGTGGCTCATGTTGAAGAGGGGAAAAAGGAACTGGCAAAGGATATTCACAAGTTACACTAGTTGGGAGTGCAGTTGGTCGATATAGCTGAGGCCGGAGTAGTGGTGCAGAGTATGTCAGATTCCTTTTTGGCAGTTGAAGTTAAGTCAAGGCAGGATAAAGATCCCATATTTCTTAAGTTGAAGGAGGCGGTTCTCAAAAAACAAGTGGAGGCTTTCTCCCAAGGGGGAGATGGTGTACTCCGTTACCAGGGTAGGCTGTGTGTATCAGATGTAGGTGATTTGAGATAGCAGATATTGGCTAAAGCACATAGTTCGAGATATTTGATCCACTTAGGTGCTACAAAAATGTATCATGATTTACGGGATATTTACTGGTGGAACGGCATGAAGAGAGACATGCAGAATTTGTAGCTAAGTGCCCAAACTGCCAGCAAGTTAAGGTGAAACATTAGAGACGGGGATATATGACTCGGGATATCAGCATACCCACATGGAAGTGGGAAGAATTAAATATGGATTTTATTATGGGTCTACCTCGGACTCGTCGGCAACACGACTCAATATAGATGATAGTAGATCAGATGACTATGTCAGCACACTTCCTCCCAGTTAAAACTATAGACTCAGTTGAGGATTATACCAGGCTTTATATCTGGGAGTAGGTTAGACTTCATGGGGTGCACTTGACCATTATTTCAGATAGAGGTACCCAGTTCACCAGATAGAGGTATCCAGTTCACCTCGCATTTTTGGTAGTCATTTTAGAAGGGACTTGGTACCCAGGTCAAGCTCAACACAACTTTTCACCCGCAGATAGATGGACAGGCTGAACGGACCATACAGACTTTAGAAGATATGCTGAGAGCGTGTGTGATCGATTTCAAGGGTAGTTGGGATGATCACCTACCTCTCATCGAGTTTGCACACAAAAACAACTACCACACCAGTATCCAAATTGCCCCGTTTGAGGCATTATATGGTAGAAGGTGTAGATTTCCTATCGCATGGTTTGAGGCTAGTGAAGCTACTCTAATCAGGCCAGACTCAGTTCATGAGGCTATGCAGAAGGTACAACTTATCATAGAGAGATTGAAAACAGCGCAAAGCCATCAAAAATCTTATGTTGATGTGAGGAGAAGAGAATTAGAGTTTGTAGTGGATGACTGGGTTTATCTAAAAATTTCACCCATGAAAGAGGTGATGAGATTTTGGAAAAAAGGAAACCTCAGTGCGAGATATGTGGGACCTTATAGAATTCTGAGGAGAATTGGCAATGTAACTTATGAGCTGGAATTACCTTCAGAGTTATCATCAATGCACCCAGTGTTCCGTGTGTCACTATTGAAGAAGTGCATTGGTGATCCAACTTCAATGGTTCCACTAGACAGTGTGGGAGTGAAAGATAGTCTCTCTTACGAAGAGGTCCCAGTCTAGATCCTTGACCGTCAGGTTCGTAAGCTGAGAAACAAAGAAGTAGCTTCAGTCAAAGTTTTGTGGAGGAATCATCAAGTTGAGGGAGTTGTGTGGGAAGCCGAAGAAGATATGATGGCCAGATACCCACATTTATTCCCTTCCGGCTCAGTTTCAGTTTAAGGTATCAATTTTCTCCCTAAAACTCCATTCAGTTTCATGTTTAGTTCATGTGCCCCAGCTTCTTTCATGTCAATGTACGTAAGTGTGACTCGTAAATTCAGTTCAGTCATGTACTTCAGTTCGGAGGCAGTCATTCTGTTAGTTTTCAGCTTATATGATCAATATTTAAATACGGTGATTGCATTTTTCTGCTTTTCTGTGTGTTTTCCAACATTTGATGACGAATGTTCCCAAGAGGGAGATATTGTAATGCCCCGGGAACCCCAAGACCAGACCTCGAAGTTGAAACGGAGAAAATAGAATTTTCTGTACCAGGTCACAAAATGAGTCGTCCTATGACCCATGGGTAGGCCACGAGTCGTGGAGTGACTCGTGGGGAAGGGTTCAGACTTGGTTGAAATTTTGGAAATTTGAGTGACCACAGGTGTTACCATGAGTCATGGTCAACACCACAAGTCGTCACGTGAGTCGTGGCCAAGAGTTGGACAAAAGTTGGAAAATAATGGGAAATGTACCTAACGAATGGGTCACCACGACTCGTCGGGTACACCACTAGTCGTGGTGTCCCCCGTGGTGAGCCCAAAGTGAAGTTAGGCAGTGTACTCGACGGATTGTGACCACGAGTCGTGGTCTCTGGGCACGACTCGTCAAGTCCCTCGTGGGGACTAGCAGTCAACTTTTCCCTACAAGTTTATTAAGGGATTTTCCTTAATTCCTTTGACCCTAAGGCCTATACTACGTCGTTTTAAGCATATTTTTGATGAATTTAGAGGGATTGAATGGTTTTCATTCCTCATTCATCACTTAGACTCTCAGAAGAACGTTCGTAGAACTCAGGTCATTCCTCTCAAGCAGAAACTAGGGAAATCAACTTCTCCTCATATTCTCAAGAGATTTTCTTTGGATTTCTTCATAAGGTATGTGGGAATTCAACGAGGGAATAGTTCTTCCTTTTTTTCTCCAAAAACCTTTTCAATTTTTCTCTATCAATTCAGCCATGTGGATTTGAAATGTAGAAAAATTGTCAGGTTAATTTCGTTAAGATTTCAAGTGGTATATTTCTCATGATTTTAACTTCTTATTATTCCCTATTTTTATACGTTTAT
>JACEIK010018215.1:0-11008 GCA_018107945.1 Datura stramonium | reverse complement strand
TGGTGGCCTTGTCGGCCCGCATAGGCTCCCCTTTACGATTGTGTCTCTGGTTAGCTGATGTTGCAGGATAGGTGGCTATAGGCCCAGTCGGCCTGAGGCTATATTTACAGCCATTATATAGCCCGTTGTTTCCAGAAATCTAAGATAGAGCCAGCCAGGCACCAGATGTGCTTAGGCTCACTAGTTTAGCAGTCTAGATCCTACTAGGGCACTAGGTTACAGTCAAACCCCCAAAGGCGGGGCGTGACAGTAACGACTCGACACAATGACCCATTGGGTGAACCAATGAGTCGTTTTGTTGCCCATTGTCAGGCATCCCAGAATTTTAATGTAGCGACCACAGGAGGAACCAATGACCCATTGGTTCATCCAACGAGTCGTGGTTCCTCTTGTTACAAGTTCCAGTTAGCCCAAAACCCAGTCCTCAGGAGCAACGACAGGTCCCAACGAGTTGTGGTCTCAATTAACGACTTGTTGAGTGACCCCTTGGTCCTTGTCAGCAGTTTTTCCAGATTTTTCACCAGGTATATTATTGTAATTTCCCACCTTGTTAATCCATAAACTATGAAATTTTGGGTTATTTTCAAAGAATTTAAAGGGGTAATCAATGATTACTTTACCCCTCTCATTCCCTCAGAAAATAAGTTTGTAATATTTCTCTTAGGAACACTCTGAGCAAGAGCTAGGGCAGTCAGTTTCTTCTCGGATTCTCAAGGGATTTTCTCCGGAATTTCTTCATCAGGTATGTGGGAATTCAACAAGGTAATTGTTCTTCCCTTGTGTCCCCAATAACCTCCCTTAATTCTTCTATCAGTTATTGCCCTAAGGTTTCGAAATATAAAAGGTTTTCAAAAAAAATTCAGTAAATTTCATGTGGAACATTATCCTTGTTATTAGTTGCTGTGTTTTTTTCCTAAATGATTAGAAATCATGTGAAAACTAGCTTCTTATGAAATGATTTAGCCCTAGCTTTTGATTGCACTATTTTAGTGTATAACATAATTGAGTAGTTAGTCGTGTTTCTTGACTCTACTAGTGTTGAGACTCCTATAATGTTAAAATTAGTTGAAATCACAGTCAATAGCATGCTAGTACTGTTTAAGTCAGAATGTTAGCATGTTCAGTATTATTCAGAAATGTCAGCTGATCAGTTTGACTATAGTCCTTTCTTGAGGTGTCAGTGGTGCCTTCCAGTTATCAGTTATTTGATCCTGATATTAGATATCAGATTTTAGTGGTTCTTTATACAGTTATGAAACTTTTAGATAAGAAACCCATACCAGTCTTAGAACCCCCAGCTTCATATTCAGTTCGTTATTTAGACGGTTACGAAGCTTTCAGATAAGCAGCTCTAGCCAATCTTAGAACCAGTAATAGAATACGGTCTGATTAGACTCTTAGGGTACTTCCAGATAGGTATTCCAGACTTAGTCTTGGACCCTCAGTTTCGACCTATCTGCTTAGTAGTAAGTCTAGGACCATCCAGTGGAAGTAGGACTTAGTACCGAGCGGACCCGGGTTCCAGCCCATCCAGGTTCGCATAGCTACATTCCTACCATAGGTTGTTTTATTGGCCTTATGGCCCTAGACATGATATCACCTAGTTCATGCGTTTATACCCTTTCAAGGTTTATTGGGTCCTACCAATGGGGTGTATACATCGGACTCCACGTCTAGCTCACATGGTTATATGTTCATTATAGCCTTTCCCACTAGTCAGTATAGTTTTAGTTTAGCTCAGATCAGAATAGTTTTAGTTTACTCAGTCCAGTTCAGTTCAATTTACCTAGCTCAAATATGCATCTTAGATTCAGGGAATGTCTATGACCATCAGACAGGGTCATTTTGACCATTTCAGTTATTCAGTTCCAGTATTTCAGTTGGTCATTGCATATCTTTTCAGTTCAATTATTAGATCTTTATGTTATATTTTCTCCCACTTACAAAGTAAATTCAAAGTATTGACACATACCATCTACGTTGTATCATATCATGATACAGGCGCAGGTTCTTAGCCTCAACACTGCTAGAGATCTTCTTTAGGTGATATCAGTTGTACTAGTGGTGAGTCCTCGTCTTTCGAGGACGATGTTTATTATCTTAAGTTATTTTCATTCATTTAGACTTTAGTATTAGTTGAGGGCTTTTCCTAGCAACTCATTAGTTGTAGATGGCTTTCAGACATAGATTCAGACTTTCAGATGTGTAAGCTTATATTATTCAATTTTTCTTAAATGGTTTTATTATTTAAGATTCCTCTATGATTATTTAGATTATTAGTGTTATGATAAACCATGGGTTGGCTTGGGGTTACTTGTGACTCTAAGTACTGTGTCTCGTCCAGGGCATAGACTCGGGTCTTGACAAACTTCGTATCAGAGCCCGAAGTTTAGAGTATCCTAGAATGTCTGAAAGCCACGTCAAATAGAGTCCTTTTCATGCGTGTGAAGCGCACCACACTTATGATGAGAAGGCTACGAGACGTTATTAGGAAAACTCCCTGTTGTTCATACTCTTAATTCTACATTGAATTTCAACTCCAGAAACATTCTCCTAACTTGTGCTCTATTTCGTTTCAGTGAAATCATCTTTCCAAGGCGTGAAACGGAAAAAGGGTCGCCAATGCTAACTTACTTGCCCCACCAGCTCCAATAGTCCGTTAGGACGACCAAGTGTCCTCAGCATAGTTCAGAGCGGCAATCCAGCTGCTGGCACAAAAAGTCATGAACTTGGTGAACCAGCAGGTGGTTTCGGTTAACACAAATGGGTCCGCAACAACTGCTCGAGTTTGGGACTTCACCCTATTGAACCCTCTAGCCTTCCATGGATCTAAGGTAGGAGAGGACCCACAGGAGTTCATGAATGAAGTACGAAAGATTACATGGATTATGGGTGTTAGCTCTGCTGAGAGTGCTGACCTAGCTGCCTAGCAGTTGAAAGGGGTAGCCCATATTTGGTATGATCAATGGAAAAAAGGGAGACCAACGAGAGAGGAACTGGTGGAGTGGGAGGAGTTCACGATAGCTTTCCTAGACAAGTTCTCCCCTAGGGAGATAAGGAAGGCTAAGGTGGAAGAATTCATGAATTTAAAATAGGGCAACAGGACGGTGGAAGAATATGCACTAGACTTCACGCGGTTTTCAAAATATGCTCCGAAGATGGTAACCGAGCCAAGAGTTTGCATGTGTTATTTTATTAACAGTGTATCAAACTTGGTCCTTAAGGAGTGCAGGACTGCGATGCTTATTAAAGATATTAACCTCTCCAGCCTCATCGTTCATGCCCAGCAGATTGAGGCAAAAAAGCTGAAAAACACGGAGCGGGAGAATAAGCGGGCTAGGACTGGCCAATCGGATTATGGCCACCAGTGGTCGGGAGGTAGTAGCCACCCACAATAGTAGCAGAAGTAGTAGAGGGCTCTAACACCCAATTCAGCCAGTGCCCCTACTTTCTGGTCCCGCAAGGATCAAAAGGGTAGAGCATCTGGCTCACAATCCCATAGTCACAGCGGCAGCAACCACTATCCAAATTTTGCTAAGTATGGTAATAACCATCCATGGGAATGCCTTCAGGGTCGAGAAGGTTTCTTTTGGTGTAGGCAGTTAGGTCACTGTCTTAGAGAATACCCGTTAGTAGGACGAGGCAGATCATAGCCTACCACTTCAGTAGATCCAGCAGGTCGACCGGCTCAGCAGGCCAACACTTTAGGTGCGGATGGAGGTCAACGCCAAAACTATTTTTATGCTTTGTCCTGTCTTTTTGATTAGAAGAGCTCACCTAATGTGTGTCAAGGGTATGTTACGTCTTTTCCATCTAGATGTGTATGCCCTACTAGATCCAGGAGCCACACTATCCTTTGTCACTCCCTATGTAGTTATCCAATTTGAAATTAATCGAGAAGTCCTCTAAGAATCATTCTTAGTCTCTACCCCAGTTGGTGTGTCAGTTAGAGCTAGACAGGTGTATAGAAACTGCCCAGTCTCAATCTTGAATAAGTTTATTCCAGTTGATCTCATAGAGTTTGACATTGTCGATTTCAATATCATTCTTAGCATGGATTGTTTACACTCTGGTTATGACTCAGTCGACTGCAGAACTAAGGTTGTCAAATTTCATTTCCCTAATGAGCTAGTTTTAGAGTGGATAGCAGCAGTTTAGCACCTAAGGGTCGATTTATTTCCTACCTTAAGGCAAGAAAGCTTATTTCTAAATGGTGTATTTATCATTTGGTTCGAATTAAAGATTCCAGCTCTGAGACCCCAACTATCTAGTTAGTTCCAATTGTCATCAAGTTCCTTGATGTGTTTCTCGAAGATATTCCTGGAGTCCCCCCTGAGTGGGAAATAGATTTTGGCTTAGAAATTCTTCAAAACACTCAACCCATCTCCATCCCTCCTTATAGAATGGCTCCAGTGATCTTAAGGAGTTGAAGGAGCAGCTAAAGGACCTTCTTGATAAAGGTTTCATCAGGCCCAGCATCTCTCCATGGGGTTTTCCAGTACTATTCGTTTGAAAGAAGCACGATACTCTCAGAATGTGTATCGATTATAGTCAGTTGAACAAGGTCACAGTTAAGAACTAGTATCCCCTACACAGGATTGATGTCTTGTTCAATCATCTTAAGGGAGCCAGTTGTGTCTCTAAGGTAGATCTCAAGTCCAGGTATCATCGGCTAAGGGTTAGAGAATGTGACATACCAAAAACAGCTTTCATAACTCAATATGGTCACTACGAATTTGTGGTTATATCCTTCAAACTAACTAATGCCCCCGTAGCTTTAATGGACCTGATGAATAGGGTTTTCAAGTTGTATCTATACATGTTCGTCATTGTATTCATTCATGACATTCTGATATACTCCAAAAACGAGGAAGAACATGCTAACCATCTGAGGATAGTGTTACAGATTCTTAGAGACCTCCAGTTGTTCGCTAAGTTCCACAAAGGTGAATTCTAGCTGAAGTCTGTTACTTTTCTTGGTCACGTTGTCTCGGGTGAGGGTATTCAGGTAGATCCTCAAAAAATCACAGTGGTGAAAGACTGGCCAAGACCTACTTCCCCAATCGAAATAATAAGTTTCTTGGGTCTAGCCGATTACTACCGATGTTTTGTGGAAGGATTTTCCGCTATTGCATCTCTTCTGACTATTTTGACTAAGAAAAAGGTGAAATTTCAGTGGTTAGATGCGTGTGAGAAAAGTTTCTAGGAGTTGAAGACTCGACTCACTACCGCTCCAGTTTAACCTTACTGGAAGGAATAGAATGGTTCGTAGTGTATTGTGACGCTTCAAGAGTTGGACTCAGTTGCATTTTGATGAACCGGGGTAAGGTGATAGCTTACGCCTCCAAACAGCTCAAGGTTCATGAAAAGAACTATCTAACTCATGACCTTGAGTTGGCAGCAGTGGTGTTTGCATTAAAAAATATGGAGGCATTACGTTTACGGGGATCACGTGGATGTTTTCACCGATTACAAGAGCCTTCAGTATGTGTTCGGTCAGAAAGATTTAAATCTTTGTCAAAGAAGGTGGTTGGAGCTATTGAAGGATTATGACATGAGTGTGTTGTACCACCCAGGAAAAGCCAATTTGGTAGCTAATGCCCTAAGCAGGATGTCTATGGGGAGTGTGTGTCATGTTGATGAGAGAAAAAAAGAATTGGCGAAGGAAATTCACATATTAGCTCTGTTGGGAGTGCAGTTGGTTGATTCAGCTGAGGGTGGAGTAGTAGTGTAGAGTGGATCAGATTCCTTGTTAGTCGTTGAAGTTAAAGTCAAGGCTGGATGAAGATCTCATACTGCTTAAGCTAAAGGAAGCAGTTCTCAGAAAAGAAGTGGAGGCTTTCTGAAAAGGGGTAGATGATGTACTCTGTTACCAGGGTAGACTATGTGTACCGGATGTAGCTGACTTGAGATAGCAAATACTAGCTGAAGCACATAGTTCAATATATTCTATCCACCTAGGTGCCACTAAGATGTACCGTGATCTGCGAGATATTTACTAGTGGAATGGCATGAAAAACGACATAGAGAAATTTGTTGCTAAGTGCACGTACTGGAAACAAGTTAAGGTGGAACATCAGAGACCAGGAGGTATGACTCAGGATATCAGCATACCCACATAGAAGTGGGAAGAAGTAAATATGGACTTTTTTACAGGTCTACCTCGTACTCATCGGCAGCATGACTCAATATGGGTGATAGTAGACTGGATGACCAAGTCAGCATATTTTCTCCCACTAAAACTACATTCTCACCTAAGGATTATGCTAGGCTATATATCCAGGAGTTGTTCGAATTAGATGGGTTCCCTTGTCCACTATTTCATATAGAGGTACCTAGTTCACCTTGCATTTCTGGAAGTCATTTTAGAAAGGACTCGGTACGCAGGTCAAGCTCAGAACAACTTTTCACCCACAGATAGATGGACAAGCTGAGCAGACTATCCAAACCTTGGAAGATATGCTGAGAGAGTCTGTGATTGATTTCAAGGGCAGTTGGGATGATCACCTACCTCTCATCGAGTTTGAGTACAACAACAACTACCACTCCAGTATCTAGATGGCCCAGATTGAGGCATTATACGGTAGGAGGTGTAGGTCTCCTATAGGGTGGTTTGAGGTTGGTGAAGCTTCCCTAATAGGTCTAGAATCAGTTCCTGAAGCTATGCAGAAGGTGCAACTTATCAGGGAGAGGCTTAGAACAGCGCAAAGTCGATAGAAATACTATGCTGATGTGGGGAGAAGAGAGTTGGAATTTTCGATAGATAATTGGGTTTATCTGAAATCTCACCCATGAAGGGGGTGATGAGATTTGAGAAGAAATAAAAACTCAGTCCGAGATATGTGGGACCCTACAAAATTCTGAGGCGAATTGGCAGTGTGGCATATGAATTATAATTACCTCCAAAGTTAGCACCTGTGCACCTAGTCTTCCATGTGTCATTATTGAAGAAGCGCATCGGTGATCCAACATCAGTTGTGCCGCTAGAAAGTGTGGGAGTGAAAGATAGTCTGTCTTACGAAGAGGTCCCAATTCATATCCTTGACCATCAGGTTCCTAAGCTGAGAAACAAGGTAGTCGCTTCAGTGAAAGTCTTGTGGAGGAACCCGCTAGTTGAGGGAGCCACATGGGAGGCAGAAGCGGACATGATGTCCAGATGCCCTAATTTATTCCCTTCTAGTTTAGTCCCAACATCAAGTACTAGATCCCTCCTTAATACTTTTATCAATTCCATACTCATCAGCTCTATTCAGGTTTTCAATGTGTATTCAAATTGCATCATCTCTATTAGCATGGTTAAGTCAGTTCAGAGTTAGTTACTCCTTCAGAAATTAGTAGATAGCCTCAGTCTAGGAATTGCAGCTCTCTCCCCTAGCTTTCCAGTAGTTTTAGCCTTCATTCGAGGATGAATGATCCCAAGGGGGAGATATTGTAACACCCCAAAACATTTCTAGGCCAAACTCAGACCTTTCAATAAAAATCCATAAGAAACCAGAAAAGTTGCCTCAGAACGACCGAGACAACGAGTCATGGTCAGCTCCAACGACTCATTGTGTCAGTCGTAGTCAGTACTGCTAGGTCCTTCGGGAACCAATGGGACATGGAATGACCCGTAATGAGAAACAATGAGTCGTCCAATCACTGGTTGGTCCCCAGCTCAAAAGTCCCTCTTCCAGGACCTCACGACTCAACCAACGAGTCGTTGTGTGATATAATGACTCATAGTGTGAGTCGTTGGTTGAGAGTTCTAGAAACCTCCTTCAGTGACAACGAGTGGAAACAACAACCCGTTATGTCGCACAACAAGTCATTTTGACCACCCTTGGTGTAAAGTTCAGTGATTTTAATAACTTCTCCAGTGAAGGTAACAACTCGACACAACGACAAGTTAGGTCTACCAATGAGTCGTTGTGTTGCCCGTTGTGAGGCCTTCTAGAATTTTAATCAAATGACCATGGGAGGAACCAATGACCCGTTGGTTCATCCAACGAGTCGTGGTCCCTCTCATTAGCAGTTCCATGTTCAGTAGTATTCAGAAATGTCAACTGATCAGTTTGACTACAGTCTTTTCTTAAGGTGTCAGTGGTGCCTCCCAGTTATCAATTATTAGACCCATATATCATATATCAGATTTTAGTGGTTCATTAATGGTTATGACACTTCCAGATAAGCTGCTCTGACCAGTCTTACAACCCCCAGTTTCAGTTTCAGTTCATTCTTTAGACGGTTGCGACCAGTCTTAAAACACCAGTTATAGAATCTGGTCCTATAAGTCTCTCAACATACTTCTAGAGAGGCATTCCTGACTTAGCCTTGGACCCTCAGTTTCGAGCTATAAGATTAGTAGTCGGTCTAAGACCATCCAGTGGAAGTAGGACGTAGCACCGAGCGGATCGGGGTTCCAGCGCACCTAGGTTCCCAGAACTATGTTACCATCGTAGGTTGTTTTATTGGCCCTATGGCCCCAGAATTGTGATCATCCAGTTCATGCCTTTATACCCTAGAAAGTTATATTGGGTCCTACTGATGGGGTGCATACATCAGACTCCACATATAGCTCACATGGTTATATGTTCGTTATAGCCTCTCCCACTAGTAAGTATAGTTTCAGTTTAGCTTAGCTCAGAACAGTTTTAATTTACTCGTTCCAGTTCAGTTTTGTTCAGCTAGCTCAGATCAGCATCTCAGATTCAGGGCATGTCTATGACCATCAACACAGGGTCATTTTGACCATTTTAGTTATATTTTAGTTATACAGTTTCAGTATTTTAGTTGGTCATTGCATGTCTTTTCAGTTTAGTTATTGATCTTTGTGTTATATTTTCTCCCACTTACTCAGTACATTCAAAGTACTGATGCATACCTTCTTTGTTGTATCGTATCATGATACAAGTGCAGGTTCTCAGCCTCAGCACCGCTAGTTGATCTTCTTCAGGTGATATTAGTTGTACCAGTGGTGAGTCCTCATCTTTCAAGGATGATGTTTATTTTCTTCAGTTATTTCCATTCAGTTAAACTTGAGAGTTAGCTGGGGGTTTGTCCTAGCAACTCATTAGTTGTAGATGGCTTTCAGACATAGATTCAGACTTTCAGGTTTGCTTTCAGATGTATAAGCTTATATTATTCAATTTTTCTTAAATGGTTTTATTATTTAAGCTTTCACTATGATTATTCAGATTATCAGTGTTATGATAGACCATTGGTTGGCTTGAGGTTACTTGTAACTCCAAATACCGTGTGTCGTCCAGAGTATAGACTCGGGTCGTGACACGAGGTAACCCTGTGATGAAGTCATTATTTATCTCTTCCTACTTCCAATTGGGGATATAGATGTCTTGTAGCATACCTTTAGGTCTCTGATGCTCCACTTTTACTTGTTGATAGTTCAAACACTTAGCCATAAACTCTGCTATGTCCTTCTTCATGCCATTCCACCAATAGACTTCTCGTAGGTCACGGTACATCTTGGTGGCACCAGGATGGATGGAATATCGAGAACCATGAGCCTCATGCAACATTCTCTCCCTCAAGTCATCAACACACGAAACACAAAAATGACCCTGATTACGAAGAACACCATCTCCCCCTTGGGAAAAGACCTCCACCTTCTTATTCCAAACTGCTTCCTTCAAATTTACCAATATAGGATCCTCATCTTTCCTAGCCTTGAATTCAGTCACCAAACAACATTCTTAACCATTTTTAACAATGACACCACCAACTGTTGAGTCAACCAGGCGAACCCCTAACTGTGTAAGCCGATGCATATCCTTCACCAACTCTTTCCTCCCATCCTCAATGTGAGACACACTCTCCATGGATATCCAACTAAGGGAATCTTCCACTACATTGGCCTTGTCCGAATGATAAAGGACACTCATGTCATAATCCTTGAGAAGTTCTAACCACCTCATTTGTCACAAGTTTCAAGTCCTTCTGAGTGAACACATACTTTAGGCTCTTGTGATTTGTTAACACATCCACATGCACCCCATACAAGTAGTGTCTCCAAATCTTCAATATGAACACCACTACTGCCAACTCTAGGTCAAGCATTAAATAATTTTTCTTCTGATTCTTAAACTATCTAGAGGCGTACGTAATGACCTTACCACGCTGCATCAACACATAACCAAGACCAACCCTATAGGCATCACAATACCATCTATGTCCTCGGATAAGGTCTATACTGCGGCTGAATTGAGTCGACTCTTTAACTCCGTAAAACACATTTCACAAGCACTGGACCACTGAAATTCAGCTTTCTTCTGGGTCAACTTAGTCAATGGTGCTGCAATGGATGAAAATCCTTCAACAAACCTCTTTTAATAACCAGCTAAACCCAAGAAGCTCTTGATATCCGAAGGATTAACTGGTCTAGGCCAATTCTTCACTTCCTTTATCTTTTGAGAGTCCACTTGCACACACTCACTAGACACCACATGAACCAAAAATGCTATTGAGTTTAACCAAAACTCACATTGCTGAATTTGGCAAATAGCTGACGATCATTGAGAGTCTATAGCATGATACATACAACCTTCAGAAATCACCTTTCTGGCCTTAAGATAGGAAACAAAATGACCTGCAGACACAGGTGAACTACCCTTCCATTCTAGGACTGGCTCACCTGGAAATCAGAACTCTATAGTACGGGTTCTACAATTCACTGAAGCATAACATGCATGCACCAATCCATACCAAAGATAATATTGAAATCAGTCATGTCTAACTCTACTAAATCAGTTGACGTGACTTTCTAAAGGACTGTGATAGAGAAATTTTTGTATAGAAGTCGAGCTATAACTGATTCATCGACTAGAGTAGAGTGTCATGCCCCAAAACTGGGGTAGGGTGCCTGGCACTCGATTAATGATTGATTGACAAGCCGGCTATATAGCATTTGAAAATGTAACACTAAAGCCAACCAAGCCACCTGTCACAACCAACTAAGATAAATATTGGACCCATAAGGTCTCAATAATGATGAATAAGCAATCTGGAAATC
>JACEIK010018210.1:0-11011 GCA_018107945.1 Datura stramonium | reverse complement strand
GGGAAGATTCATGTTGGGATTAGTCTTCTTTCAGAAAGAGTAATTAACCAAGGTCCTAGGACAAAATGTTATGCACGTTAGAATGAGCAGGTCCTTCACAACCAATATCACATGCTAACTTTATGAGATTGCTGCCACCTAAAAAGAATACTACTATATCGTCAACCAGAACTACAACAAAGTGCACGCTATGAAGATTTTTGGGTTGATAAGCTTCACCCTCTTCAAAACCAATAAACAGAACTCATCATCAAAGATCACACCTTTTACCATCTATAGAAGTATTATACTACATACAATGTAAGTAGGCAAATTAAAATCTCTAGCTTAGTTGCTTTAAAATGCTTATCAGCCAAAGTAAAATGTACTCAACCCCAGTACATACATGAAATCTTGAAAAGTAAACAATGCATCAACTTTTAGAGTTATATAAGTAAACAATACATCAACTTTTAGAGTTATTTATTACATACATGTGATGATGTGTTGGTGGGAGGCAACGAGATGAGTGTAAAATTAGGGGTACATGGACCGGACACCACGAGTTATAAAAAAAAATTTCAACATTACATCATAAGGCCCGAGGATAGAATCAGCAACATGCATTTAACGCAAACACGTTGAGTGTGTGTGTGTATGTAAGAACCTTCCACGGCAGCCGGGGAGGCATTCACGGTTAGTTTGAGGTGCACCCAGTAAGCCTAAGTTTGCCACGGGTAATCGTCGTAATGGAGTGGTGCGGCCACACAAAACACTCACGTAATCATCGCACTCTCTTGACACATGTAAGTCACGCAACTCTTCTTCGGTGAACATATCGCCCCCCTATCTACGGGTTCTTCAGAATCAAAACAAAAAAGATTTCACAAGTACAAAACCCACAAACGTTTTACAGAAAGATCGAATCTTTTTTAATTTTTAACAAAAAGAAGAAGAGCGGAGTGTTCTATATGTGAAAGTATATATAGAGAGAGAGAGAAGAGATGATGTGTGTGTAAGCGTATTTACTATATGAAGCGAATGAATTGGAGAGAGAAGAGAAAAGGGGAAGGAAACGAGAGAGATTTTGGGTAATGGTAAATGGGGTATTCTTGATGAGAGAAATCGCCTCAAGAAGCACGCAAATTTAAGAGATATGGTGTACAAAGCATTGAAAAGTACGATCTTTGGGGGGGGTTATACACAATGTGTGTAGTAGGACTTTAGGAGATAGAAAAAGAGAGAAAGGGGTGGGTAAAGGGGAGAGGGTTGGGGTTGGGAGGTCAACAACTTAATCAAAGGAATGGAATCGAAGGAAGATAGTGTGTTCATAATTTTAGTCAATAAAATTTATGGGCTTAATTTTAGGAAGAATTTTAAATTTAAATTTCATATTTAATATGTATTTTATAACATTATATTTATGCCTTCTTTGTTACTTTATGGATTTTATTTGGGATTTGAAATTCAAGTTGAATTTCAAATTTTATATTTTTTATATTGTTTGTTTTTTGTTTTTGGGGTTTTTTTTTTTTTATGAATTTTGAGTTTTTTTAATTTTTTATAAAAAATATAAAAAAACTAAAAAAAATAAAAAAAATAAAAAAAATAAAAAAAATAAAAATATTTAAAATGCGATTATATTCCTACTTAGGTTCAAATTTGGTGGAGAAGCCCAGAAAAAACAAGAGGACTCTTGTCAGATGCCAAATTGCATGACATGACATCTTGAAACACAGCGGTTTGATCTTTAGTGATATTTTATTTTTTAAAATTTTATTTCAAAATAATTTACATAATTATTCTTTCAATTTTATCCTTATTCAAGTTGATGAGTGTTTTTACATAATTAAGAAAATATTAAAAGTTACATTTTTTAAATATATTTACTAAGAGTAAGTGGATAAAGTATATTTTTCTATCTAGAATGAGTAATTTTCTTAAAGGGGTATGTCAAACTTAAAGTATAAACATTTTGAGACTATTATATTAAAAAAGAGTTCAATTTATAATAGTTTATAAAATAAAACACAAAAACACAATAAAATATTTTATAATAATATTTAATTTTAAATTTAAATCTTTATTTAATTGTTTAGTTTTTTTTATATAATATAAAAAAATTATTTTCTAAAAAAAAATTAACTACTAAGAACGTATTGTCGTAGAGAAGAATATTATGGAGAGGTATGCAAATGCACCAAAGTAGATTTTTTTCCGCCCCACCCCTCGGGATGGGTATGATACGCTAGATATCAAAATTAAAAAAAATTAATATTATAATATATGATATGATATTGATATATACTAAATTTTTGATACTTTCTTTACCTATTTCTTTTATTTGAAAATTTCTATATTAAAATTTCCATGCCTACTATTTTAAAAATAATTTCATAGAAAAAAATTTCCATAAAAATTTTCCATGCCTACTTTTTTAGAAAATTTTCATAAAGTTAAAAAAATTCTATATTAAAAATTTTCCATGCCTACTATTATCAAAAATTTTCATGTTTTGAAACGGTAGTAATTGCTATGTCAACTCAAGTTATTTATACTCAAAATAATTTAACTTAGATTATCTTCTATAATTAAGTCTAATATTGATGTTATGTGATTTAAAATTTGTGTTATTTATAACTAATATTTTCATCTACTCATACGGCTATAAGTTTAATTTGTTTAGTGAAATAATCTCCTCATATCATAAAATTAATTTTTTTAGAAACTTATAGATTATTATAATTATAACGCTTATTGCACAATTTATTTTAGATAATCTTACGATTGAAGCTAAAAGGATTTCGTGAACAAATTTTGCCAATTAAAAACTTAAGGCAATACGATTCTCATTCGATTATAGAAGTCTTAGTAATTGAATTTGGATTAATAAAGAGTATAAAAAGGGGGAACAAAGGAGGCAATCGAATGCTATAACATTAATTGATGAAGATGTAATACTTCTTTTTTATATTATAGTTATATTTTTAAATATATATTTGAGTTTTTATTTATTCTTATTGTATGTGCATGTGTGTTTCAACCATTAATGTTTAATTTTTTTATGGGGCATAAAGTTTTATGTTACACATGCGAAACACGTAGACTAAAACTAATAATTTTAAAAGCACCCACAATTTTTTACGGTCTATGATATCTGCTGGAAGCTAAATGGTAAATAGGAAATTTCATATTAATTAAGTATTATATTTATATTACTTCCTTGACCCGTTTTGGAAAAAAATACACATTTGTATACATGATGGAGTTAGGGTATTTGAAGGTTGTTAGTTAAACTTTTGTCGAGAATTTATACTATATATATGGTTAAAATTATATTATAATATATATATATATATGTGTGTGATGTGTGTATTAGATATTAAATCTCTTTAATTAACATTGTATGTTTTACTTAATTTTATATTTTAAATTTTATTAGTAAAATTCTCATTTCGTCACTATTTATATATTAAGAATAACAATTCGGTTTTTAGATTTTTCTTTTTATAGTTAATGAAAGTTTTAAAAATCTTATAATCTATACTATATTAAAAGCATGAGTTATAAAAAATAGTGACATCACTTTCTCTATTTTATTTTCATTAATATGACCTGCAATTTAATACTTTAGTTTTAATATTAAAATGCACATGTAACTCAATATTTTTCATTCTACGCTCTGAACCTCCGGTAGTGATTTCGAGACTTGAACTATGGTGGCGCAAGGAAATAAAGTATCACTGCTTGCACATAATAATTAAGGTGTTTACATAAGTTTTAATAGTTAGCACATTACGACCTTATGCTATCCCGATTTTCATGAGTGCTTTTGAGGGGAATAAGTCAATTCTCATAGGAGCGGCCTACTTCCACACTCAAATAGATGAAATCATCAGAATTGCTTGTGTAAATGTCAAGGGTGCTTTGTACTCTATCAATAATATTGGTGCTATCACAATGAATTAAAACAAAAGAAATTAATTTTCAAAATAAGAAATTTGAAATAATAAATTTCTCAACCAATTCTATTCTTTACTAGTTGAAGTTGAAGCTATAAACTCTGGCCTCCATGATATATAACAATAAAAAATATAAATTTACATGCACCATAATTTTGACACTAAATCCGACCCAAGCATCAGGCCCGGCATGAGGATTTTGAAAATGCATTGTGTTAGGAGGATTACGTTGTCTAGTTGCTACATACAATGTACTTGAGAAAATCCCGAATGTCAGTGGTCCACCATTCATTTATTCCATTTCTGCTCTCATGCAGTTTTTTATATTTTATTTTTATCTAGTGTTGGTATTCTTATTGAAATTCGATTGATTTGAATTTATCTTTGGGTAAAACTTATTTAGGGAGCGCTATCTATCAAGGATTTTTATATCTAGGACTCGAAATCGAAATCTTTAATTAAACGAAGTAATATCCCTCCTAGTTTAACTCCTACTTTTGATTGATGAAACATGAAAGCTACTATAGGAAATATGAGTAAAATTTGGAGTTCAAATTTGGAATTAGCGTTTGCTTTTGAAATGTGAATAAAAATTTAACTTCGAGTTTCAAATGCGTACTTTAAAATTTCACATTCTCAAATTGAAAGTAAGAATTTTTTGATTTTAATTTTTAAAGAAATATTATTATTTTACCCAAAAAAAAAAAACCCTCCATATATATGCTTGATAATGTTGCATTAAATGCACAGTTTGATACTTTCAAATGATTGGATTTTAATTTTTGCATTTCAAAAATTAAATTTATGTTTAGGAGAGCATAAATTTTTAAAAGCGTGGACATAATTTATCCGATATTTTTAATGCGAAATATAAATTTATGTCCTATTATTTTTTACTTGAGAGATAAAATTTAAAAAATTAACCAAAATAGGAATAAAAAGTGCAAATGACCCATAAAGTTGTGGCTTCATGTTAGCACTGATGAACATGAGCTTGAATATACGTATTTGTTAGAATTCCAATAATTTTAACTTAAATTTCATATATGTTTTATTTATAACTATGATGTCCGGATCAACACGTGCCTCGATTAATTTCCACGAAATAGCGCTTCTTCTCCACCAACAATAAGTATCGGGAAATTCTTTGACTAATATTAAGATAAATGAGAAGAAATCACCTATAATTTTTGTCTTTTATATATGTCAAAAATTCACTAAACACATATAAAAATTAAATTTAGTATTAACACTTAAAAATATTATTTTAAAATTTATAAAATTTAAATTAAGATCTGTTACCATGGGACTATCACCTACTTTTTACCTTTTAAGCTTATCATAACATTTCAAATAATGTTCTTATTGTTATGTACATTATATATAGCCACAAAGTAACTTGAAGATATAAATTCCAAAATGATGAAAGTATATCTTAAGTGAAAACGATTTATACAATAAATATTTATTCACATCAAAGATTTATATTAAATTAATAAATACAATATATAATGTTATATTTAAATATATATAATTATCACTTAATTATGATAATTTATAGTGTTTTTTTTTATTTTTTTAGTTTTTTAAATTACTTAAATTATAATAAATTATATTAACTTGATATAAGCACCCGATATAATTAAATATGTACTAATTTACACTAAGGATGTGTACATAATGAAAGAAAATATTTTCATGAAAAATATTTTAAGAAAATATTTTTCTAGGAAAATAAGTGGTTTCTTACGAATTACAAACTAATAATTATAATTTGATGTATGATTTGATGGTCTTGGTGCTTCTTTTACACCTTGAGGTTTCGCTAGTTCAAAACTCGCAACATGTGTTTTTTTGTTTGCATTTTTATAAAAAAAATGACTAGAAAAATGCAGTCATGAGGATTACATACACTCACTATTAATGCACCAAGTTGGTATTTGTATTTGATGGTGCACAAAACAAATATTTTGTAGTATGTAGTATAGGGCAATTTATTGTCACTTAGAATATTTTGTCTCCCTTTGGGAATACTATGTATCAAAGATTTAAAGAACCTATAAGACCATATACTCAAAGTGCAGAAAAAAAAAGCCAACTGACTGTAAAATGTTTAACTGTAAATTTGGATTTAATGCTGTAAACAAAGCTGCGGGGTGGGGAGGTTTGGGGGGAGGAGGGGGTTTTGGAAGAGATTCTTTTGGTTTTGAGCTAAATTTCACACATAGCAGCTAAATTTCACTAGGAAGTAACCACATAGCTTTATTCACTGGACCACCAATAGGCATTTTTGAATTGAGTGCAGTCCCAAGATTGAATATCCACATCACTCAATTATCATTACAGAAACAAGACTATACTTATCGCTACTACAATTGAATTGTTGAGAATAAGAATAATGTTGGCAATCATGTGTTGACTGTAAGGGCAAAACTGGACCTCTACAAAAGGGACATGATGTGTTCCTCTGCAACCACTTGTTTGATGCATTCAGCATGAAATTCATGGCCACATTGGAAAGTGTGCCAATGGTATCTTTATCTTGATAGTCACTTTGAAATAAGCAGATAGCACATGCTTCTTGTTCCTCAACTTCATTAAAATTATTTGTATCCACAGCACAAAATGTCCTTGTTTTCAAATATTCAGACATGTCTTGATCAAGGACCTCATTAGCATTGTCATCTTCTTCTTCTGCTTCTTCTTCAATGGATTGTGGCACTTGCATTCTGTAATGAACATAGTCAGTATTCACTCTCATACGAGCCATCCTAGCTTTGCACTTGATTTGTTTGATGTGGAAGAATACGAGGTTGTTCTTGCTGATGATAGCCTTCATTAATAAGATGTATATCAAACTCCATTCTTGTTTCGTCTTCATTAATAAGATGATTCCCAAACTCCATTGTTGTTGTTTCTATATTTTCAGACATATCAACTTCAAACCCCTCCTCTATAATTTCTTCATCAAGACCTTCATCAAGAATCAACGCAGATACGTCATTCTCAAACTCCTCCTCTTCTACCATAATTTCTTCATCAAGAATCCACTCGAGATAAGTCATTCTCAAACTCCTCCATACGCCGCAATTTCTTCATCAAGAATCCACTCATATAAGTCATTCTCAAACTCATCCTCCTCTTAACCTAATTTCTACGTCAGAATCGAGATCGGATACATCATTCGCAATCTCCTCTTCCTCTTCCTCTTCCTCTTCTTCAATTTCATCAAGAATCGACTCGGATACATCATTAGCAACCTGCTCTTCCTCCTCTTCTTCTTCCTCTTCTTCTTCCTCCTCATCAACAAGATCATCAGGAGTCAATGTTGAATCCTCAAATATAAAACCATCCAGAAAAGTATAATCATCACTCGCCCGAGGCTGCGTGTTGTTGTTAGTTCAAGTAGAAAACATCGAGGTGGCAAGACCTTGCTTATTTTGAGACATGTTTCTTGAAAAGAGAGAAAAAAAAAAAAACCAGAGCTTTATCACGAGAAAAATTCAAAATCATTAGAACTTTAGAGAAATTCATGGAATTGGAGGTGTTCATATTTGTAACCTTATTGCCAAGGGAAAAAAATGATTTTTTTACCTAATTTGATTAAGGAATCAGATTTGGAAAATCTTTTCCATAAAAATCTGTTTCATTTCTTTCCCCCAAGTTTCCTTTTTCAAATTATGTAGTACTAGGGCTTTAGGTAGTTTAAATATTAACAAGTATATGGCGATAATTTAGATTTTAATTTTAATTTTAAGTTTTTAGGTAGGCTACGACAATTAATTACCTCAATTCACCTAATAATTTACTCCTTAGAATATATAACTTTCTATAAGTAACAACAATTGAGGTTACCCTACCGTTCCGGATCATTAATTTTATATTGGACTTATATTGTGGGTAGCGACCTATAGTACTAATATATTAGACCTTTGAAAGAACGGATTATTAATATTGGGCACATTTTAAGGTAGAATATAAGATATAAAAAAGTTTGGAATACTAAATTTGATATTCATTTAAAATTCATATACTTTCAAAATAAAGTTGAAGTACAATCCAAAAATAAAAAAATTCAATCTAGATATCCAAGAGATTTAGATTTGGGGTTTATTTAAAAACATAACCACTCTCAAGTTGTCACGTCAACTTCAAAGAGGAGAGAGACTAGGGGAATTGACACATAGGTACAAGTCTATATAGGATTGATAATTTTATAACCCAAAACATTTTAACAAATCTTAGGCTTTGAGGTGGTTTAGTATGGGCAATTATTGTCACTTAAAATATTTTGTCTCCACTTTAGAATACTATGTATCAAAGATTTAAGAATATATTGAACCATATACTCTGAGAGTCTGAGAAAAAAAAGGAGCCTTTGTTTGTAAATGTTCTTGTAATTGGATTAAATCTTGTAAACAAGGCTGCGAGGGTTGGGGTTTTGGGGGAGGGGGAGGAGAGAGGAGGGGTTCAAGGAAAGTCTTGACAAAACAATGTTGTAAACAAAGTTGCGAGAGGGTTCAAAAGAACGTCGGCAAAAGAAAACATGCCCATTTAAACTACGAGGTGAATCATTCAAGCTTCTTTTGCATTCCTTGTGAAATCAATGCAACTCTGCGGCAGCTACGTCCCAGAGAAGCGAAGCATATTTCACATCCATCACACACACAGGAAGTGCCTTTGTACATGAAGAAGCAGACCATCACACACCCTTCGGCTTGCTCGCTCTTCAATAACATCACATGATAATCTAAAACCTGAAAGCTGACAAACAGAAACATGACCACATTGAATACAAGCAAAAATAATTGATCATAAACATGGTTTGCTAAAGAAATGAGAAATATAATGCACTAAGCATAGCACATTCTGATATGTGATTACTTGGACAATGGCACAACTTTTAGTAAATACATCTGATAGAACTAGCCCTCCCTTCTTGCAAAGTCTAAAAAGAAAGGGTAATAATGATAGAAGGGAAAACAATAAAAAATGCACATTACTAACTTGGAAAATTGAATGATGCAATAACTACGGTAAGAACATATAACAAAAATGGCATGTTTAGGATCAAAGCCTTCTAACTTCTCACTCGATCCAAAATAGAATTCTACTATAAACCAAGATATGAGACCGGAAAATGACAATATTAATACTGAGCTTATGCAGAGGATTGTCGGCCAAATCGCAAATTGGAAATGTCGGCAAGAATTTTGCTCTATGTATATGTTAGCACCTATATCTCCTATTCAGCAGAGTGGAGGAGTAGCACCTATATCTCCTATTCAACGAGTGGAGGAGTTCATAAATAGAAACGAAAAAACATATGTAGCTGGCACCTTCACGGGTAGTTTATATACCCTTGTCATCGACTTGAAATTTTTGCAGCCAGTCTGAGGCTCCCAAAACTCCTTTTCGTATTTTTAGGATGTCTTTCCTCCCTCATTACTTATTGACTTTTCGGGGAAGACATGTCGAACAACAATGGTAATGTTTTGATTATTATACACATCCTTGGGAATAAAATCAATGTTATACTCATGGAGCAATATGCAGTGATCAATCTCCAAGTCTGACTCATCCTCTACCTGTCATATGTTTGTATACCACCAAAATGTTTCTCTCGGAGATAGGAGGGGAAGGACACACGAACTTCCTTTCCATCAGAATGGGGGAGGGAAGGAGGTGCAATCCAGCAGTTGCCAATATCTCCTAGCAAATAAAGTAATATGACACTTTCCTATACAAGACATCTTTCATCCAAGGTATATCCTAAATCGATCACACAAAAGCATACACTTCGATTATACTTTTTGTGAATTGGAAACTCATTCCATCTAAAGCACCACATATATTATTTAACTCTAAAGTTTTCCTCTTTGCCAAACTTTTGATCCCACCATTCTCATCTAAGAAGCCTGATTCTAGTTTTTACTACATTGGTAGCTACAAGAAAACTCCCTTTGATCAGAGTATATTTTTCCTTCTAATTCAAGTTAACCTTGCAAGTTATCTCATTCATTACAAAACCACTTTCAAATGAATTGTACTTACATTGTGGTGCTTTCTGTCCGAATGGTCATTGTAAGCGGAATCACAAAATCTTGTTCGGTGGTTTAATGTTTTCAGCGTGGACATGAATAATCTTATTTAAATTTCTAAAAGGTAAGAGTACCATTAATTTATACATAGACCAAAAATCTTTCACATACCAAACTTTTCCTTCACTATGAAATTCATTCTTAAAAAAGTAGTGGAAACCACATAAATAATATTCCTAGAGCGCGAGATACTAATAACAATGTGTTTGCGGCAAATTTTCCAAGAACTAATTCCACAACACTCTCACTTTCCACGGTTCAACATTGTCTCTTACGATTGGAACTTATATTGTCTATCGAAAGCTTTTTCTTTAAGCATGAGAAACAAAATCAAAAAATTCATTTTTAAGCGATGTCTTAATACGGTAGTGAAAAGTTCCATGACCAAATATGTCATTCTTTTCTATCATATCGGAACGGCATGGGACTCATTCATCCCTTAAATTTAGAAATGAGACCTAAAGATGTGCACTTTCAATTGCACATCCTAGATCGGATAATTTCAACATTTTCAAATGAGCTACATGTCCCTTTTAAATGAAAAAACTTTCCATTGAGGAAGCGATAGAAGATGATGTCAGGCTAAACACTTGCTTGAAGGAACCAATGCATTCAAATGAATGATGTCCTACAGTATTTCTTAAATTTAGAAATGAGACCTAAAGATGTGCACTTTCAATTGCCTGTCCTAGATCAGATAATTTCAACATTTTCAAATGAGCTACATGTCCCTTTTAAATGAAAAAACTTTCCATTGAGAGCAATAGAATGATGTCACTGAGCTAAACACTTGCTTAGAAGGAACCAATGCATTCAAATGAATGATGTCACTCCTCTAGTATTTTCTCGTTTGATTTCCCCCAAAAAACATTTTCATCCACAAAGTGCTATAATGATGATCCACACATCCATAAAGTGTTGTGCTCAATGATGATCCATTAGGACAAATATCCAACTCTTCTCTTATTT
>JACEIK010018204.1:0-11019 GCA_018107945.1 Datura stramonium | reverse complement strand
GGGAGGCTACGAGATAATATTAGGAAAACTCCCTCTCATTCATACTCTTTATCGTTCCTTTAAATTCAATTCCAGAATCGTTCTCCTAACTCGTGCTCTATTTCATTTTAGTGAATCATGCCTCCGCGATGTGGTAACCGGACAAGGGCCGGCAATGCTCATCGACCTGCTCCACCAACCCCGACAGCCCCTCAGGACGACTCAGTGACTACCGTAGAGTTTAGGGTGGCCATTCAGCCGCTCGCTCAAAATGTTACCAACCAGGTGAAATAGCAGGTGGTTCTAATCAACAAAAATGGGTCCACAACAGCTGCTCGAGTTTGGGATTTTACTTGGATGAACCCTCCAAATTTCTATGGATCTAAGGTGGGAGAGGACCCACAGGAGTTTGTGGACGAGACTTGAAAAATCACCCAGATTATGGGTGTCAGTACCTCAGAAATTTCCGACTTGGATGCCTACCAGCTGAAAGGAGTAGCCCAGGTCTGGTATGCACAGTGGAAGGAGGGAGGCCAGCGGGAGCAGGACTGGTAGAATGAGACGAGTTCACTACAACCTTCTTGGACAGATTCTTCCCTCAGGAGCTTAGGGAGGCAAAAGTAGTGAAGTTCATGAATCTGAGACAGGGAAAATAGACAGTAGAAGAATATTCTTTGGAGTTCACCAGGTTGTCCAAACACTCTCCAAAGATAGTGTCCGAGCCCAAGGCTCGCATGCTGAGGTTTGTTAATGGGGTGTCGAACGTGGTCCTCAAAGAGTGCAGGACAGCGATGCTTATTAAGGATATTGGCCTCTCCAGCCTTATTGTCTATGCCCAGCAGATTGAGGAAGAAAAACAGAGGGACATGGAGCGAAAGAACAAGTGGGCAAGGACTAGTCAATCGGATTATGGCCACAAAAGGTCTGGCGGTAGTAGCTGCCCACAGCAGCAGCAACAGCAAAGGGCTCCAACACCTAACTCAGCTGGCACCCCAACCTTTCGGTCCCATCAGGATCGGAGGGGTGGAGCGTCTGGATCTCAGTCCTAGAGCTATAGTGCCAGCAATAGGTATCCAACTTGACCTAAGTGTGGAAAAAACCACCTAGGAGAGTTTCTTTAGGGTCGAGAGGGCTGTTTTGGTTGTGGACAGCTTGGTCATCGGCTTAAGGAGTGTTTGTAAGAAGGACGGAGAAGGTCACAACCCATTACCTTAGCAGCTCCAGTAAGCCAACCAGCTCAGCAAGCCAATACTTCATGTACGAATGGCGGTCAACGCCAAAACAATTTTTATGTATTATCATCACGTCAGGATCAGGAGAGCTAACCTGATATGGTCACGGGTAGGTTACGCCTTTTAAGCCTAGATGTATATGCCCTACAAGATCCAGGGGCCACACTATCGTTCGTGACTCCCTACGTAGAAGTCTAGTTTTATATAAGTCCAGAGGTCCTCTTAGAGCCATTTTCAGTCTCCACCCCAGTTGGTGAGTCAGTTAGAGCTAGTTAGGGTTATTCCAGCTGATCTTGTAGAATTAGATATCGTCAATTTTGACCTCATCCTTGGCATGGATTGGTTACACTCCGATTATGCCTCAGTCGATTACAGAACTAGAGTTGTCAAATTTTAGTTTCCATATGAATCAGTATTAGAGTGGAAGGGTAGTAGTACAACGCCTAAGGGTTAGTTTATTTCCTACCTCAAAGACTAGAAGATTATTTCTAAGGGATGTATCTATCATTTAGTTCGGCTCAAAGATTCCAACTCTGAGACCCCAACTATCTAGTCAGTCCCTGTTGCTAGCGAATTTCCTAATGTGTTCCCCGAAGATCTTCCTGAAGTTCCTCCTAAACGGGAAATCGACTTCGGTATAGACCTTCTCCTAGATACTCAGCCCATCTCCATTTGTCTTTATAGAATGGCTCCAGCCGAGCTTAAGGAGTTGAAGGAGCAGCTAAAAGACCTTCTTGACAAAGGTTTTATCAGACTCAACATCTCACCCTGTGGTGCTCAATTACTATTCCTGCGAAAGAAAGACGGTACCCTCAGAATGTGCATCGATTACCGTCAGCTGAATAAGGTAACAGTCAAGAACAAGTATCCCCTACCCAGAATTGGTGACTTGTTTGACCAACATCAGGGAGCCAGTTGTTTCTCCAAAATAGATCTCAAGTCTAGGTATCATCAACTAAGGTTCAGAGAGTGTGACATACCAAAAACAGCTTTCAGGACTTGGTAGGGTCACTATGAGTTTGTGGTTATATCCTTCGGACTAATTAATGCCCCTAAAACCTTTATGGACCTGATGAATAGAGTTTTCAAGTAGTATCTGGGTATGTTCATCATTTTATTTATAGATGACATTCTGGTATACTCGAGAAATGAGGAAGAGCACGCTAATCACCTGAGGATAGTGCTTCACACACTCAGGGTCCGCCAGTTATTCGCCAAGTTCAGCAAATGTAAATTCTGGTTGAAGTCTGTGACTTTTTGGGTCATGTGGTCTCGGGTAAGGGTATTTAGGTTGATCCTCAAAAGATAGCAGCGGTGAAAATCTGGCCCAGACCTACCTCCCCAATCAAAATTAGAAGTTTCTTGGGTCTAGATGGGTATTGCTGACGCTTTGTAGAAGGCTTCTCTTCTATAGCATCCCCTCTCACTAGGCTGACCGAGAAGAAGATGAAATTTCAGCGGATCATATGCGTGTGAGAAGAGTTTCCAGAAATTGAAAACTCGACTCACTATCGCGCTAGTGTTGACCCTACCGGAAGGATCAGATAGGTTTGTAGTTTTTTTTGTCTCTTCTAGAGTTGGACTTGGTTGCATCCTGATGTAGCGGAGCAAGGTGATAGCCTACGCCTCCAGACAACTCAAAGATCATGAAAAGAATTATCTGACTCATGACTTGAAGTTGGCAGCGGTGGTGTTTGGAGTTGAAAATATGGAGACACTATCTATACGGAGCTCATGTAGATGTTTTCACAGATCACAAGAGCCTTTAGTATGTATTCAATTAGAAATATCAAAATCTTAGTAAGAGAAGGTGGATAGAGCTCTTTAAGGACTATGACATGAGTGTGCTATATCACTCGGGCCAGGCTAATGTGGTGGCTGACACCTTTAACAGAGTGTCTATGGGGAGCATGACTCATGTTGAGGAAGGCAAAAAGGAACTGGAGAACGATATTCATAGAGTAGCTCGATTAGGGTTGCAGTGGGTTGATTCAGTTGAGGGTGGAATGGTAATGCAAAGTGGGTCAGATACCTCGTTGGTTGTTGAAGTGAAGTCTAGACAGGATGAAGATCCCATCCTACTTAAACTTAAGGAAACACTTCTCAGAAAAGAAGTTGAGGCTTTCTCAAAAGGGGGAGATGGTGTGCTTCATTACCAGGGCAGATTGTGTGTCCCGGAGGTCGCTGATTTGACATAGCAAATACTGGATGAAGCACACAACTCGAGACACTCCATCCATACTAGTGCTACTAAAATGTACTGCGATTTACGGGATATTTACTGGTGGAACGGCATGAAGAAATACATCGTCGATTTGTAGTTAAGTGCCCGAACTGCCAGCAAGTCAAAGTAGAACACCAGAGACAGGGAGGTATGACTCAGGATATCAGCATACCCACCTAGAAGTGGGAAGAAGTGAATATGGTTTTTATTACGGGTCTACCTCAGACTCGTCGGCAACATTATTCTATTTGAGTAATAGTAGATCGGATGACTAAGTCAGCACACTTCTTCCCAGTTAAAACTACAGGTTTAGCTGGTGATATGCCAGGCTTTATATCTGGGAATCGATTTGACTTCATGGGGTTTCACTATCCATTATCTCAAAAAGAGGTACCCAGTTCACCTCTCATTTTTTGAAGTCTTTTTTAGAAGGGACTTGGTACCCAGGTCAAGCTCAGCACAACATTTCACCCACAGATAGATGGACAAGCTGATTGGACTATTCAAACCCTAGAAGATATGTTGAGAGTGTGCGTGATTGATATCAAGGGCATTTGGGATGATCACTTGCCTCTCATCAAGTTTGCTCACAACAACAACTACCACTCCAGTATCTAGATGTTCCCGTTTGAGGCATTATATGGCAGGAGGTGTAGATCTCCTATCAGGAAGTTTGAAGTGGGTGAAGCTACTTTAATCAGGCCAGACTTGGTTCATGAAGCTATGTAGAAAGTTCAGCTCATCTGAGAAAGATTGAAAACAACTTAGAGCTGTCAGAAATCTTACGTCGATGTGAGGAGAAGAGAATTGGAGTTTGCTACGGATGACTGGGTTTATCTGAAAATTTCACCCATGAAAGGGGCAATGAGATTTGGGAAGAAAGGAAAGCTCAGTCTGAGATATGTGGGACCCTACAAAATTCTGAGGCGAATTGGCAAGGTAGCTTATGAGCTGGAATTATCTTTAGAGTTGGCATATGTGAACGCAGTATTCCATGTGTCAATATTTAAGAAGTGAGTCAGTGATCCAACTTCAATTGTTCCATTGGACAGTGTGGGAGTGAAAGATAGTCTCTTATACGAAGAGGTCCCAGTCCAGATCCTTGACCGTCAGGTTCGTAAGCTGAGGAACAAGGAGGTAGCTTTGGTCAAAGTCTAATGGAGGAATCAGCATGTTGAGGGAGCTATATGGGAGGCCAAAGTAGATATGATGGCCAGATACCCCCATTTGTTCCCTTCCAGCTTAGTTTCAGTTTAAGGTATCAATATCCTCCCTAAAACTGCTTTCAGTTTGTGTGTTCTAGTTTCTTTCATGTAATGAATATGTTTATGATTAGTAAATTCAGTTCATACTTGTGATTAAGTTCCGAGGTAGTCATTCCTTTAGTTTTCAGCTTTCATGATCAGTATTTGTGTATAAATATTGCCATTCTCTGCTTTCCTGCCTGTTTTCCAACATTTGAGGACGAATGTTCCCAAAGGGGGGATATTTTAATTCCCCAGAAACTCAAAGACTAGCCTCGGGAGTTAAACGGAGAAAATTGGAAAATCTGCACTAGGTCATAGGATGAGTCGTTCTGTCACCCGTGGGGGTGACCATGAGTCGTTAAGTGACTCGTGGTGAGGACTTTGGACTTGGTTGAAAAATTTGGAGAAGGGGGTGACCACGGGTGTGACCACTAGTCATGGTCAACACCAGAAGTCGTGGGGTGACCAGTGGTCAGGGCTTGACTGGGAGTTGGAGAAGGTAGGTATTGTACACGATGGGTCCTCACCACAACTCGTTCGGGACCCCACGAGTCATGGTGTCACCCGTGGTGTCTCCAGCAGAATTTTAGGAATTGTACCTAACAAGTGTGTTAGCATGACTCATTGGGTACACCACGACTCGTTGTGTCCCCCGTGGTGACTAGTATGAGATTTTTTACAGTGCACTTGATGATGGTGACCACGAGTCGTGGTCATTAGGCATAACCCGTTAGGTCCCTCCTGGGGGACTGGCAGTCAGTTTTACCTGCAATTTTTTTGAGGGTGTTTCAGTAATTTTCTATTCTCCTAGACTCTAAACTACGCCGTTTTGGGTTTTAAAAGGGGTAACTGGCGGTTTCTATCATTTTTCCTCATCTTTCATCAGTTAAGCGTACAATCTCTCTGTGGAAGGTTTAGAGCAGAAGTTAGGGTAATTGATTCTTCTCAGATTTTTTAAGGATTTATTGTTGGGATTTCTACCTCCAGGTATGTAGGAATTCAACAAGGGAACTGTTCTTCCTTTGTGTCCCCAAAATTCTCCCTATTTTCTTTATCAATTCTAGCCTTGTAGATTATTGAATGTTAAGAAATTCTTAGTCATGCTTCATTTGATTCTTGCGGAATATTGTTTTATAACAACTATAGGTACTTTTCACCAGTTTGTGAGAGTATTTGTGATTATCCCTATACAGTAAATTTAGCCCTAGTCCTTGAGAGTAGAACATACTAGAATCTTGCCATAGTGATTAAACCTTGAAAGTTTCCTGATTTTATCAGTGTTGTGGATTCCCATATTATTTGTATATGCTGAATTCTCCGTCAGATGCATGCTAGCCTAGTTTCAGTCAACATTTTAGAATAGTCAGTGTCAGTCAGAAATGTGAGCTGACCAGTTTGACTATAGAAAATTCCCGAGTGTCAGTAGTACCTCCCAGTTATCAAATCAAACTCGGAACCCAGTTTTAATGGTTCACTAGGCGGTCATGAAACTTCCAGACAAGCAGCTCTGACCAGCCTTAGGACCATAGTTACAGATTACAGCTTGTTCTTTAGACAATTTCGACGCTTCCAGATAAGCAGTTCTGACCAGTCTTAGAACCCAGTTCTATAATTCGGTCCGACAAGAATCTCAGGATGCTTTCAGATAGGTATCCCTGACTAGTCTTGGGCCCCATTTTTGAGCTATCAACTTAATAGTCAGTCTAGAAATATCCAGTTGCAGTAGGACTTAGATCCGAGCTTGTCACGACCCGAACATACACCCGGATCGTAGACATGGGACAAGGGACCCTGAGAGACCCTAAGTCGACCCATGGCACATGCATACGGCTAATCTCATTTAAATAAGCGGAATACTTAGCATAAAACACATAGAGGAAACATAACCATAGCGTAACATCTGAAATTACTAGACATACACATAAGGTGAGTGCTACATACTGTCTGAAAGCCTCTACTACATACGATGGGTTGATGGGACAACATCCCCAACTTACCCGACCAATACTAAAACACAAGATAACATAAAAGTCTGTCAAATGGCCCTCGGAACACGAGGACTCACCAACAATCTAAGAGCGAGAGCGGAGATGGGCTCAGGATGAGGATGAGCTTGAGATCCGGACCCTGTATCAAGAAATGATTTAACATAAAAAGTATCATGTCAGTACGTGGAATGTACCGACTATGAAAGTTAAGTAAAATGTACATTTAAAAGTAAAGTAAAACTCATAAGTAAACGTAGGAGAAGGAAATCGTGCATATATCATAAACTGCATAGGAAACATAAGGCTCAAGGCTTTCAAATCATTCATAAATGATTCATTATCATAATCGTAAGTAAACTTTATCAAAACATAACTTGAGCCAATAGCATAAATGCAACAATGCATAAAACATGCAGAATAATGGGAGGACACGTTGTAACCGACACCATCATGGTAGAGCCTTTCATAATGTCCCAACTATCTCGCTTGAGTGGGCAGAGCCGACCCTGACTTTCCAAGCGAGGGTCGTGCATTAGGCGTGATATCACATTTGAGGGGATCATTATCAATACAATATATCATTAGAAACCCACGATGGCATGTTGTTATGAGACACCAGCGTAGTCCTTTGAATGTCGGGCTGCTCAGTGCTAGACACGACTCCCAAAATCATGCATATAGGCTCATACATAAATCAATAACATCATGCATTAAGATTCATTGGCTAAAAGATAACATTTATCATCATTGATCTCCTTTAAAACATGCTTAGCCAAGAATCAAAGGCCCTTTTCATTGGTCGACATCACAACTCAATAAATCATGTAATTCATTTCATAAATCGTAAATCATTCTTCAACATGTGGGAATTGCCCAATACTTCAACATACTCAATTCTTTCAAAATATGCTCATAAACATGGGTAACTTCACTTCATTCTTTTTCATCATAAATAAATCTCAAAATTTTAATTATTCATTATAAATCATAACTTTCATGAACATTCGTAAATGGGCATTTTAGATTTAAAAAGCTTGAAACATGATTTTAAAGAAAATAATATAAAACCTGCCCATCATTCATAATTCAATAATTAAAACTCAATTANNNCAATTAAATCATACCCATAAAGAGAAATCGCATTTTCATGCATTTGGGTAAAACCCCGTAGTACTTGAATAGGAGAATTCATGATTTAAAATGAAATTTGGGCATGGGTGTGAAAGGATTCACCCAATCTAAACCCTACATACCTGGGAACACTTGGTTCTTAATTTCCCCTTGAAAGCCCAAGATGGAATTTAGAGTATTTTGAGGAAGAGCACTTGAATCACCTTCTACTCCCCTCTCTAACTATTGCATGCATAAATGAGACTTAACATGTACTAATTCCCTTTAAAAGACCCTATTCCGACATTAAAACGACATAGTTTAGGCCTTAGGAGTTTAGAAAATTACAAGAAAAACCTTACTAATTCGCAAAAAATAACTGCCAGGTAACTCTAACGGGTGACCTAACAACTCATCAGGACTGGCAACGGCTCGTCATGTCTCCCGTCAAGTACACTGCCTCATCCTCAATTAAAATTCCATAGGCTTGCTCAGGACCCACCTCACCAGTCATTGGGACTGACCACGACTCATGGGGTCCCTTCCGTTAGGTGCACTGGTCAGACCTCCTACTTAATCCTCAACCTCATCCCAGGGTAGACCTGAAAACTCATGAAAGCTGACGACGGGTAGTTCCCATGCCCGTGGGGACCTCAACTCCTCAGCCCATTCTAGCCGTCCCACGAGCCACCTGATGACAAGCAGGGTCTCCTCACGAGTCATCTAACGACTCGTCCTGCACTGCTGCAATATTATTTCTAGATTCCAGAAATGACAACAAGGTGGTAACAAAGTTTGTGAAANTCTAACGACTCGTCCTGCACTGCTGCAATATTATTTCTAGATTTTCCCCGTTTGACTCTCGTATCTGATCCTTGGGTTCCCGGGGTATAACAGAGCTAACCGGGGTTCCAGCGCACCCAGATTTCCAGAACTACGTTGCCATGGTAGGTTACAGTTTAATTGGATTCACGTCCCCAGACTCTTGTGATCACCTAGTTCATCCCTCTATACCCTAGAGAGGTATATTGGGTCCTACCGATGGGGCGTATACATCATACTCCACGTCTAGCTCACGTGGTTATATGTCGGTTAAAGACTCTCCCACTTATCAGTTCAGTCTCAGTGTAGGTCAGTTCAGCTCAATCTCATCTTAACTCAGTTTAGAACAGTTTCAGACTACTCGGTATAGTATCTCAGACTCAGTATTTCAGATTTAGGGCATTTCTTTGACCATCAAACAGGGTCATCTTGACCATCCCAGCATATTCAGATGTTTCAGTGCAGTACTTCAGTTGGTCATTGCATGTCATTTCAACTTAGTTATTTATAGTCAGTATTATGTTTTCTGCTGCTTACTTTGTACATTCAAAGTACTGACACATACTTCCTATGTTGTGTCATTTTATGATACAGTTGCAGGTTCTCAGTCTCAGCACCATAAGTCAACCTTGTTCAGACTTTCCCAGCGGCGTCAGTGGTGAGTCCTCATGTTCCGTGGAAGAATATTATTTCTTTCAATTCTCTTTCCTTTATTTAGATTTGGAGTTAACTAGGGGCTTGTCCCAGAAACTCATCAGTTGTAGTGGCTTTTAGACACATATTTGGTTTTTTTTCAGACATGTGGTTGTGCTCAGATGTCTTTAAACTTATGATCCAACTCTATTTCATAAATGTCTAAAGCTTCCGCTATATTTAATGTTTACTCAAAATGCTAGTGTATGATAAATCAGGGGTTGACTTGGGGTTACTTGTGGCTCCAAGTACCCTATCCCATCCAGGGGTAGACTCGAGTCGTGACAAACTTGGTATTAGAGCACTAGGTTTAGAGTATCCTCGGATGTCTGAAAGCCGCATTGAGTAGAGTCTTTTTCATGGGTGAGAAGCGCGCCACACTTATGACATGGAGGCTACAAGATATTATTAGGAAAACTCCCTCTTATTCATACTCTTTATCGTGCGTTGAAATTCAATTCAAGAATTGTTCTCCTAATTGGTGCTTTATTTCATTTCAGTGAATCATGCCTCTGTGACTTGGTAATGGGACAAGAACCGATAATGCTCACCGACCTTCCCCACCAACCCCGACAGCCCCTATAGATGACTTCGTGACTACCGCAGAGTTTAGGGCGTCCATTCAGCCGCTCGCTCAAACTGTTACCAACCAGGTGAAACAATAGGTGGTTCCAAACAACAATAATGGGTCCGCAACAGCTACTAGAGTTCAGGATTTTACTTGGATGAATCCTCTAGATTTCTACGGATCTAAGGTGGGAGAGAACCCACAGGAGTTTGTGGACGAGATTAGAAAAATCTCCCAGACAGCCCCTCAGAAAGTGCCGACTTGGTTGTCTACCAGCTGAAAGCGGTATCCCAGGTCTGGTACGAATGGTGGAAGAAGGGGGGCCAGCGGGAGCAGGACTGGTAAAATGGGAGGAGTTCACTATAGCTTTCTTGGACAGATTCTTCCCTCCGGAGCTCAAGGAGGCAAAAGTAGCGGAGTTAATGAATCTGAGATAGGGAAATCAAACAGTAGAAGAATATGCTCTAGAGTTCACTAGGTTGTCCAAATACACTCTATAGATGGTGGCCGAGCCCAAGGCTCGCATGGTGAGGTTTTTTAATGGGGTGTCGAACCTGTTCCTTAAAGAGTGTAGGAAAGTAATGCTTATTAAGGATATTGACCTCTCCAGCCTTATTGTCTATTCCCAAAAGATTGAGGCAGAAAAATAGAGGGACATAGAGTGAAAGAACAAGCAGGCAAGGATTGGTCAATCAGATTATGGCCACTAGAGGTATGGCAGTAGTAGCCTCCCACAGCAGCAACATAGGGCTCCAACACCCAGCTCAGCTAGCACCCTTACCTTTCAGTCCCGTTAGGATCGGAGGGGTGGAGCATCTGGCTCTCAGTCCTAGAGCTACAGTGCTGGCAAAAGGTATCCAGTTAGCCCCAAGTGAGGCAAGAACCACTCAGGAGAGTGTCTTCGGGGTTGAGAGGGTTGTTTTGGATACGGACAGCTTGGTCATCAGTTTAAGGAGTGTCCGTATGTAAGACGGGGAAGGTCACAAACCACTACCTTAGCAGCTCCAGCAGGCCGACCAGCTCAACAGGACAATACTTCACGTATGGATGGTGTTCAGTTCCAAAACCGTTTTTATGTATTATCATCTCGTCAAGATAAGGAGAGCTCACTTGATGTAGTCACGAGTATGTTACATTTTTTCACCTAGATGTATAT
>JACEIK010018201.1:0-11021 GCA_018107945.1 Datura stramonium | reverse complement strand
CACAATGAATTCTACGGTCTCAAATATTAATTATATTTCTATTTTACTGATTTAAACATGGGAGAATAACAATAACAAGTTGATTAATATCAAAAGTTGGAATAAAACTTTTTCAGTTTGTGCTAGTTGTCAAATTGGGAATATTTTTAAGTTACCTTTCAAAACGTCAATTAAAAGAGAAGTTGCACCTCCAGCAAAAGTACGCAGTGACTTATGGGAACCAGCCCCTGCGGCTCAATCTCAAGGTATTAAATGTTATGTTATCTTTGTGGATAATTACACGGGACTTACTTGGATTTATCTCCTAAAAAGAAATTTGATTTTATTACCACTTTTACCGACCTTCAAAAGCTAGTAGAAAATCAATTTTCGATAAAAATTAATGTCTTTCAATGTGATGGAGGAGGAGAATCTAACAGTTTAGCCTTTATAAATCTTTTGGCTCAAAATGGTAACTAATGAATTATCGTCCCACCCACTAGAATAAAATGGAGTTGTAGAAAGAAAACATAGAAACATTGTTGAAACAAATTTGACATTGCTCTTCAATGTAATTTTGCAAATATTTCTCTGGGTTGAGGCATTTATAACTGCGAATATTTCTCTTAGTTGATTCTCATGATTATTCTTTACCTGTGGCACCTAATCTATATGAAATAGATGTATTAATTCAGCCCTAAGAATCCATTTCTTCTATACCAGCCATGCCCGACACTATTACAACTGAAACACATTACCAAATTTTTGTTCCATCTCCTTAAACCTCACCTTCTTCGACCTCATGTTCCAAAAGCTTCACTTCTCCATCAACTAGTTCAACAACCATATCCTCTAACCTTGACATAACCTATCCCTATCCTAGAGATATTTGGTCATCTACCACATTTGCAAGATGCCAATACATATGAAACACAATAATTTTCTCCACATGATGAACCGCCACAACATACTCTTTCCAATGAAAATGCTCACCATATGCTCACACGTAGGAAGAAAAATTCCCTGTCCAATCCCATTTTTGAGTCCCTTACCTTAATACCACATTGCACCAAGATACTATTGAACCAAAGTCCATCAAAATAGCATTATCCGAACCACATTGGCTCACTATAATGAATGATGAACTAGAGGCCTTAAAGAGAAACAAAACTTGGCAACTCCTTCCTTGGCAACCCCATATAAATTTCATCAGTTCTCATTAGGTGTTCAAGACTAAACTTAAAATAGATGGCTCTGTTGAACGCTTCAATGCTCATTTAGTTGAAAAATGTTACAATCAACTCGAGGGCATCAATTTTGATGACACATCCGGATTAGCCATCAAGTCTACAATTATTTTACTAATTATATCTATTGCTACCACTTCTAATTGGAGGATCAAGAAACTTGACGTAAAAAATGCCTTTTTACATGGCGATATCAAGGAGAGAATGTTATGGAGCAGCCTCTTGACTTTATTGATCCCCTATTTCCCCTTCATGTATGCTTGTTAAGAAAAGCTCTTTACAGGCTTAAGAAAGCACCCAAGGCATGGTTTCACAATTTTAGTTCTTTTCTATTTCATCTTGGTTTCTCGTGTAGCAAGGCGTTTCCATCCTTTTCCATTTTTCACTCACATGCAGACATCATCTTATTACTTCTCTATGTCGATGACATTTTCCTAACATGGAGCAACAATTCTATACTTCAAAAGCTCATCATTAATCTTATTTTGAGGTTTGTGATGAAGGATATGGAGAGTCTCCATTACTTCCTTGGTGTTGAAGTCCACTGTACCCCTGATGGCTTCTTTCTCAGTCAAGGAAAATACATTTCAGACGTCCTTCATCGAACTAATATGCAGGGTGCTCATAGTCTTCACACTCCATTGCCTCTTAAACACAATCTTCATGATTCATCTAGTTCTCCAATTGATGCTTCAAAGTATAGGAGTATTGTTGACGCTTTGCAATATCTCACACTCACTCGATCGGATATCTCCCATGTAGTGATGTTGCTGTGTCAATTCATGCATTGTCCAACTAATCTCCACTTGGTTGGCACAAAAGGAGGTATTTGTTACATTTCAATGGACAACTCACTTGTGCTTGCGTATCTCGTTTAAATATTCTCTTTACTTGGTTTTTTTGAATGTCGGTTGGGCTGGTTTCCCTCTTAGTCGACAATCTAGCATAGGTTTTGTGCATGTTTCTTGGCTTTAATTTCATTAGATAGTCTTCAAAGAAACAATATACAGTGGCAAGGTCCAGTGTTGAGGTCGATTGCAGGTCCTTGGCTTCTCTTCCTATGGAGATTACCTGGATCACGTACATTTCAAAGGTCATTGTTCTTCCCCAATCTCTACCTCCATTTCCCTTTACTGATAATGTCAATGTCATACACCTTAATAACTAATCTAGTGATGCATGATCACACAAAACATGTTGATCTTGGTTATCGTTTTCATTTGTGTAGGAAAAGGTTGTGCGAAGTGCGGCAATGACTCGGTTTGTTTCTTCTCTATGTCAGGTTGCATATATCTTCACTAATCCTTTGCCTAAGGATCAATATTGACATTTTCGAACCAAGATGGGAGTTGTATCCATCCCTAACCTTAGCTTATGAGGGTTGAAAGACTACTAGATAAACATGCACCTGATTAGGAGTTATATACACATACACACCTTCCATGTATATGTATAACTTTACATTAAGAGTTACTGATAAGTTAGGTTATTATTAGCTTGAAGAGCTCCTCATTAGACTTGTATAAAAGGGCATGCAATTGAAATTGTAATAGCACAAAGAAAACATTCTTCTACATTTAACCAATGTTTGAATTATTTTCAACTACTTGGATAATTTATCGGAGGTCCTAGGGATATACATCGTCGATATATAGATGCAACAATGTTGGTTTAGCATTTTTGAAAGAAGATCTTCTCATCACAATGATATGTAAAGCTGATCGGGTATAGATTAAAGAAGATTTGAGCAAAGGGTAGCTTCCTCAAGATAGGCCTGACTTGCTGACAATAGTTTTCAAAGAAAAATTTCAACTTTTAAATGATCAAATATTCAAGAAATAAATATTTGGGCCACTTGCAGTGCATGTATTTTATGATTGAATTCCAAAAGAGAGGCCTACCTCATATTTATCTTTCAATAATAATTGAAGAAGTACACAAGAAAACATCAGTAGATCAGTATGATAAATTTATTTCAGCGAAACTTCCTAATAAAAATGAATATCCACTCTTGTATGAATTGGTATCAAGAATATGATGCATGCTCAATGTGAAATTCATCATTCAATAAATTCGTGAATGAAGGATGGTCAGTTGAAAGAATCATTATCTCTGATTATTTAGTAATAAATTTGTACAAGAAAAGGATGGATACCCTATTTATAAGAGAAAAAAAAAATATTGGGAAGAGGGCAAAAGTTCATGGTATGGTAATGAATAATCTGTAGGTTGAGTCTTATAATACTTATTTACCAATTATATACAATAGTAATATTAATGTAGAGATTTTCTCCGAGCTGAAGTGTAATATTAATGTAGAGATTTTCCGAGTCAAGTATAAAGTATTTGTACAAGTATATATATAAATTTAAAGGTCATGATAGATGTGTTGTTTATATTTAATCAGATGATGAACAAAAATTATTAATGAAATTAAAAGCTTCAAAGATGTATGTTGGGTGTCCCTGTCAAAAATACTTTAGAGAATTTATGAGTTTAATCATAGTGAGATGCAACATGTCATCATTAACCTTCAATTACATCTCCATGTAACGAATTTGCTTTTGAACTACAGTAAATATATTCTTACTGCCTTAGTGTTCGATAAGACCTAGTCAATTAGTTGTTAGCCATTTATTCCTACTATTAGGATTTAGTTCTAATATTAGTAATTCTCTTAATCTGCTAGAATTGTATTTTTAACTGCTTATTCTAGGTTTAATAAAGTAACCTGAAGAGGTTAATAAAAATGTACTTCCACTGCTATACTTCTCTGTTTTTTCTGATATATTTTCATTCTAAAAATAACTAACAATTGGTATCAAAACCTTTTTGTTATTGTGGGATCTATGGGTATTCTCATTGTATAAGTGTTAAAATGGAGTCAAGCACCATAACCAGAATCCTCAAAAGCTCAAACATGGAAGAAAGCTTAAGTTTCTTAGCAATGGCACCTCCAGCCTTCAATGGTGAAAATTTTCACATGTGGGCGGTGCAAATGTGAGCCTATTCAGAAGCTTTAGATCTTTGGGTGAAAATCGAGGAAGACTATGAATTTCTTCCACTACCCGAAAATCCAACAGTTGCTCAAATCAGGAATCATAAGGACAAAAGAACCAGAAAGTCTAAGGAAAAGGTGTGTCTCTTTTCGGTAGTCTTGTCAACAAATTTTACTTGTATCATGTCTCTAAAATCAACAAAAGCCATCTAGAATTATCTCAAGGCATAATATGAAGGATATGATCATAAAAAACGACATGTAGGTGTTGAATCTCATTAGAGACTTTGAGGTTCAGAAGATGAAAGAGTCAGAAACCATCATGGAGTACTCTAACAGGCTTATGAACATAACAAGTAGAGTTAGATTACATGGTTCTAAGTTTAAAGACTCTCGTATTGTTGAAAAAATTCTTGTACTATACTTGAAAGATTCGAAACCACCATAACCACTTTAGAAAACACCAAGGATTTGTCCAAAATTACCATGGGAGATAATTGAATTCCTTGCCGACACAAGAACAAAGAAGCGTTACAAGAGAAGATGGAATAAGAGAGGGAGCGTTGCTAGCCAAACATGAAGATGGTGGAGGATACAAAAATAAAAAATATAAGAAGAATCATCCAACAAATGGAGAAGGAGAAACTCGCAACAACAACAAAAGCAAAGTATATAGCTCCAAAGGAAACTACCCTCCTTGTAAACATTATGGAAAGAATGGACATGTGTCGTACATGTGTTGGAAAAGGCCTGATGCTAAGTGAAGTAAGTGCAACCAATTTGGGCATGAAGCAATCATCTGCAAGAATAAATCTCAGCATCATGATGCAGATGCTCAGTTTATTAATGTAAAAGAAGAGGATCAACTCTTTGTTGCATCGTGTTTTACAAGCAATGGTTCAAACGAGTCTTGGCTGATCGATAGCAGATGAACAAATCATATGACATATGGTATAGAGCTCTTTAAATTTGAAACCAACTAGAGTTGCAAAAGTTAGAATAGGCCATGGTGATCATATTCCAGCAAAAGTAATGGGAACCATTAGAATTAAAACACAATCAAGTACTAAAACAATTTTGAATGTTCTTTATGTACCTGACTTAGATCAAAACTTATTAAGTATTGATCAATTATTATAAAAAAGTTTCAAAATGTATTTCGAAGATAAATATGACTTGATCAATGAAGCATCATGACAAGACCAATTTAATGTCAAAATGAGAGGTAGAAGTTTCTCATTAAATCCATTAGAGAAAGAGTAGATGGTGTATTCCGCAAAAGAAAATTTTATTAAGTTATGGCATAAGAGACTCAAACATTATCATTATCAAGGGCTTCTCAAAATGCAAAAGTTTGAGATGGTGGAGAACCTTCCTAACCTGGTAGTGAGTTCTAAAAATTTTTGTGCTTGTCATGACTCGAGCTAGGATACCATTTTTTCGATACACGGGACTTAGAACCATGGATGGCTCCAAGTAAACCCATGACATGTGCATAGCAACTCAAGCGCATAATTTAAAGGGAAAACTTAAAACTTAACATTAATAGGTGAAAGTCCGAATATCATAAAGAATATATTAAATGATAACATCACAACGCTAAATTTCAAAGCTGAACATACTAGTCCACGTCTGATAGGCCTCTACTATCTGATATGCTGGGACAAGCCCCCAGCTATCTCCAAGACTAAAAAAAAACTTACAAAACAAGACTTAACTAATAGATGTTCTCGGATGATGAGGACTCACCCAAAATAGGGGTTGAACTGGACTGAGATAGGAGCAAGCTATCAACAAGATAGAGTTGGATCACCTGAACCTATATCATGAAATGATATAGCATAGATTATGCAGTCAGTACTTGAAATGTACTGAGTATGCAAGGTAATTAAAACACGCTAGTAAAACGTTAACTGAAATCATCCATATAAATTAAAATATTCTAAGAGTAAGGACTGCATGCTAAATTGTATCTGAGATATACATAATCATAAGCTGGTTAACATAGTTGAACATAATGACCGAAGATTTAAAAATAGAAATCATATGACTTGTCAGATCTGTAATCCTAATTAAAAGCTCATAAACTGATCATTGGGTCAAACATGCTATAAATCATACTATCATAATATATGAACATAAATAACTGAAAGCATGAAGAATAATGGGAGAATCATCGTAACTGACATTATCACAACAGAGCTTACATGATGCCCCACTAACTTGCTCAAGTGGATAGAGCCGTTCTAAGCCACGTCAGGGAAAAGAATGATGGAGATGTGATATCACCGGTGTGCCTTCGGGCGGGGGAAGCACTCTCCCAAGAGGTCCCAAATATATACCTACGATGGTGCGTAGTTTCTGAGACCAGGGTCCTCGGACTACCTGACCTACTTGTTGATAGACACTACTCCAAAAAATATGTATATAGCTCATGAATATATCTTGGGAGTCTCGACTCCAAAACATCTCAAAATATAACTTAAATATGAATAGTGGGGAGTTTTGGCTCCAAATATGTCTTTAAAATTGATCTAGTAAGCCTTAGCTAAATCATGATGAGATATACTTAACTTTACATGGGCTTTCCCCAATCATGAAGTCATACATACTTGAAAGAGACTTCATAATTAAAAATCATGGAATCATAAGTTAAGAATTCATAGACAATCATGCATACTTGAATAATTCATCATACTTTAAATCATGAAATCATAAGCTTGACCTTCATAAAACATGCATAATAGGAAATAATTTTTAATAACATGAAAACATGAATTTATAATCAAATTGAGTATAAAATCTACCAATTAGACTTAAATCGTTCATTAGAACATGAGGAGATTGGACCCATAGACATAACATAGATAATTTCATATAATTGGGTTAAAACCCTAGAAATCAATACACTTGATTAAGAACTTGAATTCATGAACTTGAGGAGAAATTTGGGCATCAGGATGAAAGAAATCCCCCATTCATGGCCCTACATACCTGGGTAAACTGATTTTCAAACTTGTCTTGAAAGCCCAAGATAATTTGGGAAGAAATTGGGGAGAATTCTAACTTGATCTTGAAAGGGAATCTCAATACATTGCATGCATGGGAGCCTAATGACTTAGGATAGGCTAAACCCTCTTAAAAAACTTCTTTCAAGGATTAAAATGACATCATTAAGAAGTTAGGAGCTTAGAAATTATGAAAATACCCTTAATTATTCGTATGGAAAAAGACCATTGCCAAGTACAACGACTCAATCAATGGGTTGTCCTCCCATACAATGATCTGTTGTATCCACCCGTTACTAGCCAACCCTTTTTCCTCAGTTCTTAGATCTTCAAACAACGACTAGACAGGACGGGTCGTTACTTGCAACAACCACCCGTCATTCTCTCTCATCTCCATAATTGACACCTTGCATAGCTTCTAGAATCTTTCAAACGAACCTAAACCATGGGTCGTACATTGTGACGACGGGTTGTTGAACCAATCCGTTGTTACTGCACCAAACTTCCAACTTTTCTGCTTCTTTCCATGGGTACAAACCACGACTCATTTTTTCCTACAACTGGTCGTACCACGACTCATACTATCCAGCCTAGACACAACAAAAATATACAATGACTCCTGACCACAGCCTGTCACACCAACCAACGGGTCGTACCTTGGCTCGTTGGTCCAAGACCTGTTAACCAAAAGCTTACCATGATTCAATATCAATACCCGTACCACGATACAATGACTCGTTTCACGAGTTGTACTAAGAATAAATGCAGATTATATACCAAATCTGCGCACATGTTTAAGGCTTAATCGTAGGGACTTTTGGGGTGTTATATTATCTCTCCATTTGTGGACATTCATCTTCAAATGCAGAATAAGCATGTGGAATCCCGAGGAAAGAACTGCAACCCCAAAACTGAACAATTTAAGCTGAAAACTGACAGAGTGACTGACTCTGGACTAGAATACATGACCGAACAGAATTCATAAAACATACATGCATGCAATGAATGAAAGGAACTTAGACACATAAACTTGATATAAAATTGAATAGAGTACATAAAGAGGAAACTGATACCTCATGTTGGAACTGAGCCGGAAGGAAAAAGATGTGAGTATCTAGCCATCATATCTTCTTCGGCTTCCCATGTAGCCCCCTCGATAAGCTGATTCCTCCGTAACACCTTCACTGATGCTACTTCTTTGTTTCTCATTTTCCGAACCTGACGATCAGGGATCTCAACCGGAACCTCCTCATAGGTAAGGATATCTTTCACACCCATGCTCTCCACCGGAACAACTAAGGTTGGGTCACCAATGCACTTCTTCAATAGAGATACATGGAAAACTAGATGTACCAAAGCTAACTCCGCTGGTAGCTCCAATTAATATGCCACTTTGCTGACTCGCCTCTACATCCTATAAGGACCAACATATCAAGGACTAAGCTTCCCTTTCTTTCCGGACCACATCACTCCTTTCATGGGAGACACCTTTAGAAATACCCATTTATCAAACTCAAGATCTTTCCTCCTCACATCCAGATAAGATTTCTTACGACTCTGAGCTATTTTCACCCTTTCTCTAATAAGCTGAACTTTCTCCATGGCCTCATGAACTGAATTGGCCCTATCAACGTAGCCTCACTGTCATTCCCCGGGCCTAAACCCTGGACGTAACACGGTACTTGTAGCCACAAGTGACGCCAAGTCAACCTCTGGTCTATCATACACTAACATTCTGAGTAAACATGCATAGCGAACTTAAAAATAATAGCATAAAGTATTTAAGAAGAACAAATCTGAAAGTAAAGGTTCAAATCTTTAAATATACTGAATACACTGAAAGAAATATTTATCTGAAAGCCATCTAACTGAGGAGTTGCTGGGACAAACCTCCAGCTAACTATAAGTCTAAATAGAACCAAATGAAATAAATAAACAAGACCTCGAATGAGGAGGACTTACACTCTTATTTACTGGAATGGAATGCTCTGAAACTGAAGTAACTATCTGTGCTGAACTTGAGAACCTGCAGCAATATCATGAAACGATACAACATGAAAAACATGTGTCAGTACTTTAAATGTACTGAGTAAGTGGGAGAGACATACTGAATATAAATACTAAACTGAAATGACACGCCATGACCAACAAGTACTAAGCTAAACTACTGATATAATCTGAAATGGTCAATACGACCCTGTCTGATGGTCATGGACATGCCCTAAGTATAATTCACTGAATCTAAGATACTGTATTGAACCGAGCTGCTTATTTTGATGCCGGACTGGACTGACTAGTGGAGAGTCTTTAATCGACATTTAACCACGTGAGCTAGACGTGGAGTCTGATGTATACCCCCACAGGTAGGACCCAATATACCTTGCCAGGGTAGAAAGGCAATAACTGAGTGATCACAAAAATATATCTGGGGTCAATCAGGCCATGTAATACTGAAGCCTATGTTGGCAACATAGTTCTGGAAACCTGGGTGCGCTGGAACCGTGGCCCGCTCGGTGCTAAGTTCTACTCCCACTGGAAAATCTAAACTGAACTACTAGGCTGATAGCTCGAAACTGGGTCCAAGACTAGTCAGGGATGAATAACTACATGTACCCTGAGAGTCTTATCGAACCAGATTCTGAAATTGGGTTCTAAGACCGGTCAGAGCTGCTTATCTAGAAGCATCGTATCCGTATAAGAACAACTAATAACTGAACTGGGGTCCTGGGGGCTGGTCAGAGCTATAACTGAATGTCATGACTGCCTAACAGACCAAATAGTTGAAATTTGAATCTGAGTCAAAAAACTGGGAGGCACCACTGACACCTCGAAAATAAACTGGGGTCAAACTGGTTAGTCGACATTTTCTGGACAACACAGAGGTTGCTAAAATCTCACTGAAGCTAGACTAATATGGTTCTGACTGAGACTAGATTGATAGAGTTCTGTATTCTAACTAACTAAATTTCTGAGCAGCTAATAGAGAGATCATTCATGCCATCAATACAAACAAATTCATACTATAAGGCAAATTTCATGAAGTTGGGAGTTTCATCCAAAAGTGCAAAAATCATTCTCATTCATGGGATATTTACCCAACACGTGCAAATAGCAAGGAAAAAAAATCTACGAATTCATCCCAAAGCATTCTTCCTTCACTAAAGAAAATTTAATTAGCAACAACCTCTACTCAAAGATTAGGGCTCATATTCACTTCTGTAATAATATTGACAAATTGATGAGGAACTAATGAAGATTATATCAACAATAAATTTGAACACCATTCTAAGTGAAATTAACGAGAATAAACATGGAGATTTCTCATACTCGAAAACTCAGGGCTTAGAATTACTAGAAGAAATTGAGAGGGATCTTGGGGGCACAAGGGAAGAAAAATCCCCTTGCTAAAACCCCACATACCCGATGAACAAGCCTGCAGGAATTGTTGGAGAATTGAATAAGAAGGATCTGCCCTTGTTTGAAGCTCTAAACTGCTCTAAGAGGAACTCTGCATTCTGTTTCTGGGAAGTTTGAGTGGGGAATGAGGAAAAGAACCCATACCCCCACTAAAACGTCTGAAACTGGTGCTTAAACGACGTGGTTTAATGCTTTGGAGAATAGAAATTTACTAAATAGTCCCTAGAAATTTGCTGGGAAAAACTGCCAGGTTCTCCTAACGGGTGACCTAACGAGTCGTGGTGTCTACAAATGACTCTTGGTCATGCCCATAAGGTACACTGCCGCTATTCCAGTGGGAGCAGGACTTAGCACCGAGCGGACCGGGGTTCC
>JACEIK010018197.1:0-11029 GCA_018107945.1 Datura stramonium | reverse complement strand
CCTGGAGAATAAGGCTATGACCTCTAGCTTATTATGTTAAGGGATAGAGAGATTATATGATGGGAACCGGCCTGAGGGCGGGTCAGGATGATATAGGTTAGTAGATTTTTCCAGTAGTAACCTTGCTAGTACGGTATATAGGGCACGATCCCCGAATTTCAGCCTATAGAAGTAAGGGAAAGACATGAACATTAAGCTCTAGAGGAGAATAGAACCACCTCTAGGCTGTAGCAGGCTGATAGAGCTTGGAATCACCATCGAATGCCAAGAAATAAGCATCAGGCTGACATTTAAATGATAGTGAGATTGTAACCTAGAATACAATAATATCACCTCTAGTTGTGGAGGCGAAGGACTAACGGTACGGAGACCCTAGCCTAGTACAGCCCAGAGATAAGGCCCAACAGAAGGAGTCATCGGCCTTCGAGATAGAAGGGGGTGGAGACTTGAAACCCATAGGTCGACTCTGCATTCCCAATGTGGCAGGGCTTCATTAATAGACTGTAGAAAAGGTACACCATGTTTGTTATTCGCTCCACCCAAGTTCGATGGAAACACATCAGGCTATACAAGAGATCTAGTGGTGGCATGGGAAGAAAAAAGGCATTGTTGAGTTATAGTACAGTGCCCCAATTGCCAGCAAGTAAGGGCTGAACATCAGTGACGTGGCGGACTAATTGAGGAGATAGTCGTGCCTGCGTGAAGGTGGAAAGTTGTCAATACAAATTTAGCTACAGGTTTACCACGTGTTAGGCGTGAATTTGACCCTGCTTGGGCAATTGTCGAAAGGCTAATGAGATCAACCAATTTCTTGCTGGTCGGGACTACGTCTTCAGCTAAAGATTATGTTGAGTTGTATACTAAAGAAATAGTCTGATTACGTGATGTCCTAGTGCTTATCAGTTCTGATAGAGGGGCACAACTGATAGCTAGGTTTTGGAAAGGGTGTTAGAACAAATTGGGGTACAAATTAATTTGAGTATAGCTCCTTGTACCCAGACCAATGCCAAGTTGAGTGCACATTTTAGATGCTCAAAGATGTGTACGGGCATGTATGCTAGATTTCAAGGAAGTTGGGATGACCATCTACCTATTACGGGGTAGGTATGTAATAAAAGTCACCATTTTACCATTAAGATGGCGCTTTTATAAGGATTTATACAGATAGAAATGTAGGTCCCTCATAGGATGGTTCGAAGTGAGGACATCAGAGTTAATGGGACTTGATAAGACAAAGCAATCAGAAGAGGAGATTGAGCTCATCAGAGAGCATTTACTAACAACCCAGAGTCATCGAAAGTCCTATTCCAATGTACCGCGTAGGGACTTAGAGGTTGATGAGATGACAAAGTATCCTTAAAATTTTTTCCAAAGAAGGTTGTTATGAGGCTTGACAAAAAGGGCAAGCCCAGCCCTAGATCCACTGGGCCATACCGGATCCTTAGGAAGATCGACCAAGTGGACTATGAGTTAGAGTTACCTTCGGGGCTAGGTCTGTTCATCAATATTACAAAAGGATGCTCAGGTTATAGAAGAGCCACCCCAAGCGAAGACTCCAACAGTTATACTAAATCGTCAGGTCTGCAGGGGCTATATTGAGAACCAAAGATGTAGCCTAGTTGAATCTTATAAAGGAACAAAAATGTAGAAGAAATGGATTGGGAAGCTGAGGACGACACAAGATCTAGATTCTTCAGTTGTTCCATGGTCTATGATGATAACATACAAACTCAGACAATTTCAGTTACGGCAAGATATTTTTCAGGTGTTGAATAGTGCCTTTGTTGCTATTGTTATTAGTTGTTTACAGATATGGTAGAACTATGTTATTCAGTTGTAGGTAGCGTCTTGTGAGACACCTGTGTTGGACCTTTCTGCATTTCAGGTTTCCAGATAGTCCATATTACAGAAGAGACTCTACCCAAATTTTCAAGCAAAGTGTAAGGATAGAACCTCTTAAGATTGAGTTACATTCGAGGACGAATGTTCTAGGGGGGATGATGTTACACCCCGTAAGTTGTATTTGATTAGCAAACGTGTGCATGTGCTTTTGAGAATGTATAGAGTATGACACATGTGAGGTAAGGCTCGAGGGCCTAAGCATGTAGTTGAGAGAGCAGAAGGTCGGGGCCGAAGGCAGGGTGCACCAGGCACCGCACCACACAGCCCACCCTGCACTATGGCCGGTGCGTCGTGCTCGTGGGTTGGCGCGGTAGGTGGCACACCGTTCCCCCCTACCACTGCCTCAATATGTATATATGTTAAGTGAATGAAATGTTATTTCATTTCAAACATTTCCACAGAGAGAGCATCGGATAGGGGTGACAAGTTCACGAGATTTTTCACTTTTAAAAGTCGAATTACACCATCAAATTCCCTCCAAACATCGATTCTTCTCATGTAATGATTCCTAGGCCTACGAAGAACGTATATATGGAGTAATTTCTTTGAAATTGGATCGGTATGATGGAGTCCCGCTGAGTAGATATTTTAGAAATCACTTCTAATCAATCCCTAAGTGTCTACAAGTGATAAATAAGTATTTCTATCTTCTAAACTCTCAGAAATTCATGAGTTTTCGGCTGAATTTGAGTAGATCACAAATGGTGGTCGTTATGAATATTGTTGAATGTTGCTAGTTGTTTTCATGGACTATGAACGGAAGTATTACATTCATGTAAAGGCTACGAGTTGGAGGAATTACTGGTTCTAGGTTGAAACAGGATTGGGCGAGCAAAATTCGGCAATTCAGGTATGTTAAGGCTAACATCTTTCGGCAAGTATTCTCGTCGTAAAGTTGATACGACCTATACCTTTGTAAGTAAGTTGAACATATGTTTGTTCTGATTAGATGCTGCAAGTATATAATGATTATATATGTTGTGGTTAACTCCTACGAGATGAATTGAGGTTATATCATAGTATTCCCCTTCAGGAAAGAGTACAAAGTGTGACAAATTCTAGGAGTGTTATAGAGATTTCCCTGGTCATTTGTTTACATTTTAGAGGGATTTTGATGTCCCGCAATCATACGAAGGCCTTAGAAAATTGTAGTTACTTGTTGGGCCTAACCTGGTAGGGTTGGACAGTGCAGGGCATAGCAAGGCGATATAACCTTCTGTTTGAAGCCTACATAGACGGTAAAGCTCACCCACAGGCTGTTGGCGTACGTTGAAGCCTCCAGGGACAGAGTCTTGATAGGGGGTCTTACCTTCGAGTCAGTGCCAGCAGGGTTGGCTAATGAACTGAGTGATAGCTTGCCATATGAATGGCTACTATCAATGACAACTGACTTGCTGCTTGTCGTATAGGTCGCTCAGGAAACCACCCCATTTGTTAGAAATCTGATAGTTTAAGTAATACCCTAAGGGGAACCTTGTCAAGGATTAGACGTGGGGACAATTCCTTGGGCTACTCTTGCAGACGCCCACATACATGTTGCTTCAAAGGACTAAATCCAGATTTACCTGCCTACGGGGCTATGAATTGATCAGAGGATCTATATGCTATCTGGACAGACCAGGTTGACATCCAGGGGACTAAAACCATAGTATTACAGTATTACCGATAGGCTAAGATTTATAGTAAGTTGCCTGTAGGAAGTTAGGGTTGACTGCTTAGGAGCATGTTTGATTAGTAGAAGCCCTATAGTCATTCTAAGCGAAGGAACTAAATAGTTGGTCGCCTACAACCTTCATGTTCTCTTATGAGATATTATATTCCTAGAATGACCTTTAGAGTATCGCTTAGGTTAGCTTGGACCTCGCCCTATTCTGTCTAAACTGACAAAGGTTTTAATCACTGCCAGGACCCACTGGTCAGGTGTAGGCACATGGTGTGTGTCTATTGGTAGTATATAAACTATTTTAGGGGAAAGTAGCAGTTGTGTTAGGCCTAAGGAGCTAGGTATGCCTATTGAGTGACTATATTGATGTTATAGCATCGTATCTCTGTAGGGATTCACCCACCTTAGTTGGTCACCCGTCAAACGACCTCAGGATTTCTATTTGTATCACTCCCTATGGGGCTATAGATTGATCAGAGGAGCAATGTGACGTCCGAAAAGACTATATTCAGGCCTACAAGGCCGTATCGAAGTCCATTCGCGTATGGATTTCCTTTAAGAAATAACAACATTACTGACCCTCAGTGAAGCCTTGCGATCCCAGGGTGCAGTTATAGAAGCCTAGAGGACTCGATTACAGTTACAGGAGCCCATGGGCTTAGTTGCAGTCTTAGAGGTCGGATAGGTTTGGTTATAGTTACTTGTGAAACAATAGTGACCCGGTTAGGGGTATATAGATTGAACTATATTTGCCAAGGCTTATGGGGGCCCAAGCATGTTATCTTTGTGTTACTTGCACCTTTCCGGCTTATGGGGCCAGGTTAGATTCTTATTTGTATACTTTCTTGCTAGTGTAGCTTATGAATGTATAATCATATAGCTCAAGCTTTTATTTTTATAATTATCTACTAGATGCAAGCTATCGTTACGAAATCATACAGGTTAACTTCTACCCCTTGTTGTTGATTACGTCCAGTCCTTTATAATCTTCTATTTAGCTTTTATTACTGCCTTACATATTCGATACATATTGTACCGATGCCTACGCATTGGGCGCTGCATACTTGCCTACAGGTTTAGACAGACAGATTTTGGGGGCCTCCTTAGCAGCTAATCAGTGTCAGCAGATTGCTCAACTCCTTTCATTTGGAGTTGCCAGATAGTAGAGGTTTGCCTATCCTTTGTTATATAGTTTTTGGGTAGGCCGGGGCCCTTTCCCGACAAATATTTCACTCTTAGAGGCTTGCAAACTATAGTCTTCAGTTCCTAGCTAGTTGCGCATTGTTGGCTGTGTGGGGCCTATATATGTTATGCTTTGTATGTTGGCCGCATGGAGCTTAGTTTAGATATCTTTTAGCATCCTTGTCGGCTGTAGTTTATATAGAACTGCCTGCCTTTCTTTTGTTATGACTTAGACAGCATGGTAGTCTTATTGGCTCGTATAGGATTCTTTTATTATCGTGATTGCTGGGTTAGCTGTCTTATGTAAGTTATATGTTGTGGCCTAGTTGGCCCAAGGCTATGTTTATTGCCAAGATATAGCCATTTGTTTTCCTGTTATGTGCTGCTGGCATGCACCAGAAGTATATGTGTCTAGCCAGGTTAGCTCAGTGTACAGAATGGTATTAGGTGCCAATTAGGGCTCCCATGGTGGGGCATGACACAATATAATTGGCAAAGTCAGTAAACCATGAAATGAGATCGACTGTTGTAGCTAATACCTGCTCATTAGGGAATGAGTCATCAAACTCCTCATCATTTATTACTCTTCCCTCACCCTCAAGTCTGGATAAGTGATCTGCTACTTGATTTTCACATCCTTTATGGTCCTTGACTTCAAAGTCAAATTTTTCCAGTAGAAGAACCCATTTTATCAGCCTTGGTCTTGCATCTTTCTTTGCCATGAGATACCTCAAGGCAGCATGATCAATGTGCACAATAACTCTGGTGCCAAGAAAATATGCCTTGAATTTTTAAAAGGCATATGCCACCACTCCTGCTAAGTCACTATATAGTTCTTTTATTCCCCATTCAATGCTTTACTAGAATAATAGTTGGGGTGGAAAATCTTGTCTCTCTTTTTCCCCACCACAGCTCCGAGTGCAATCCCACTAGCATCAGACATCACTTCGAATGGTTGCGACCAATCTGGTGCAATTATTATCGGGACAACCACTAACCGTGCTTTCAAGTTTTCAAAGGCTTTCAAGAACTCATCATCAAACACAAATTTGGTGTCTTTCTCTAGTAGCTTGCACAATGGATTTGTTATTTTTGAGAATTCCTTTACAAATCGTCGGTAAAATCCCGCATGACCCAAAAAGCTTCTCACTCCCTTCACCGAGATTAGTGGAGGCAACTTCTCAATCACCTCAATCTTTACCCTATCCACTTTTATTTCCTTTTCTAATATCTTGTGGCCTATAACAATCCCTTCTTTCACCATGATATGACACTTCTCCCAATTGAACACTAGATTTTCTTCCTCACATCGCTCTAAGGCCTTGCCAAGGTTGCCCAAGCAGTCGTATCCTCCACCATATCAGAGAATATTGACATCATACACCTCTGGAAAGTTTCAAGTGCATTGCATAACCCGAATGGCATACTTGAAAAGAAAAGGTCCCATAATGACAAGTAAAAGTTATCTTCTCTTGATCCTCTGGTGCAATTAATATTTGGTTATATCCAGAATAACCATCCTCTACCTACCAAGCTAACCAGCATTTGATCCATAAACGACATTGGAAATTGATATTTGAATGTCCAAGTGTTCAACTTACGATAGTCCATATAGACATGCCAACCCATGACGTGACTCAAAGGAATCAACTCATTTTTCTCATTTACCACCACATTCATTCCTCCCTTGGCGACGCATTGCACAGAACTCACCCATTTGCTGTCAGAGATTAGGTAGGTGACACCTGCAATCTAGCCATTTAATAATCTCCTTTTTACCACCTATTGCATTGGCGGATTGAGTCTGCACTGATGTTCTCTACTTGGGACACAATCTTCTTCCAGCTGTATTTTATGAGTACATAACCCCAGGGGAATCCTAATAATGAAACAATTTTCCATCCAATTACTCTCTTATACCTTTTTAGCATGGCAACTAGAGCTTCAACCTGCCATTCTAATAGATCAGTTGCCACGACGATTGGGAGCGTGTTGTTATCTCCCAAGAACATATACCGTAGGTAACCAAGTTCAACTCCAGCACTGATGGTTCTTCAATATAGGGTTTTGCTGGAGAATTGGGTCTATTCTTTTATCCAAATCCAACTTTTTTGGAGCATAAGAATAAGACCCCATCCCTGCTAAAGCATTCACTACCTCTTCGCAATCCTGAATATAATCGTAAGAAAAATTCATCATCACAGCAGCTAGAGTGTCAACTACATAGCTCTCTTCTTTGCGTGCTTCAACTTCCCCTTTATCAATAACAGAGAGTACATTCATGTCTCTCAGTTGTTTCATGGATTTGCAGACATTGAACCTTACCTCTTCATCGTTCAGTCTGAACTTCAACTCTCTACTCACCATATCCACCAATGCTCTTCCAATTTCCAAGAACGACCGACTAATAATGATAGGGACTTCAAAGTCCACTTAACAGTCCAAGATATGAAGTCTGCAGGAAATATAAAGTTCTCCAACTTAACTACAAAATCACATAGAATACCCACTGGCTTCTTAACTAATTGGTCTGCCCTTAACAACCTCATAGTAGTTGGTTTGGGGGATCCCAAGCCCAACTATTTGTATATGGCCAGTGGCATCAAGTTGATGTTGGCACCCAATTCACATAGAACTTTGGTGAAGTTGAAGTCTCCAGTGGAGCATGGAATTTTGAATGCACATGGGTCTTCTTTTTTATAGACCAATGAAAGTGAAGAGATTGCGCTACAATGCTGAATATTGTTCACCGGTTAATAACTTATACTCCTTTTTTTGTGAACAAGTCTGTCATAAACTTGGCGTAACCTGGCATCTGCTCGAGGGCTTCTACTAATGGGATATTTATTGACAACTACTTCAACATGGAGATGAATTTGTGGAATTTTCCATCTTCCACCTTTTCTTTCTACCTATGAGGGAATGGAGGTAGAGGTCTCGAAATTTGAGTCAAAGGCTTAACCACCTCTTTTCCTTTTGCTTTACCTTCATCTCCCTGACTACTCTCTGTGACTGTTGGCTATACAGGATTAACTGGGTTTAACGTCTCCACCTCATCTTCAGCTACAAGCTTTGTTTCAGAAGCTAACTCTTTAGCTTGCTCTGCATCAATAGGAGTGGTCTCAAATAACTTGCTTCCACTTTTTATTGTAATAGCCATGCAGTGGCTATCCTTCCTCGTATTCTACACTGTATCACTTGGCAGGGCATCAGTCTTCCTCTGATTAAGGGCTGCAGACATTTGCCCCATGTGGTATTCCAGCTGTTTAATGGGAGTTGAGTGTGAGTCTGCAATATGACTCATATTGGAGAGGTCACTCTTCATCTCTTTAACTCGAAAGTTAGTAGATTTGACTCTTTGTAGTACCTTGGCTAACATCTCTTCCATCTTCGAACTTCCTGCATCATTACTGCTCCGCTCTCGATTGCCAAGGGGTATATATACTTCGCTATGATCATTCCAGTAGCTTTTGTTATTTTTACAGCTGCCCTATTCTCTATCCCTGTAACTATCTCGATCATAATAATTGTCCTTTAGATAGTTCTGACCTTGTTTTCCTTGGCCACTAGCCCGAAAACCTCCATGTTATTCAAATACTTGGATTCTTCTTCAGAGTCTGATCCATGTTCCTCTTGTCTGGAAGCCTTACCCACAGCATGAACTTTCTCAGCACCACTTGTAAGAAAATGCTTGGTAATCAACTCCAACTGAGTTTTCATATGTCCATATCCTAATCTCTCTCTTCTTCCTTCTCTCGTTACTCAGTAGTAGACCCAACTGCATAGGTACTAATAGAGGCTTCAGAATCTCTAGTGTGTCAAGCCCTATTAGTCTTGGTGACTTTATCTAACATAGCTACAGCCTCAGTGTATGTTCGGGACTTGAACAACCCTCCAGTCACAATATCAGCAATCAGCTTAGTTGCTAAATTCAGGGACCTGTAAAAAGTCTCCATTAAGTGCTCATCAAATAGTGTATGATTGGGATACTACTTGAGTTTCATGTTGAATCACAGCTATGCCTCATGCAGTGCCTCACTAGGGAGCTACGTAAATTGTTTATCTCATCTCTTAGTTGCAGCATTCTGGAGAGTGGAAAGAATCTCTCTAGAAAAGCATATTTCAGCTTTCTCCAGTTTCTGATTGATTCATGTGTCAAATCATTCAGCCATAATATTGCCTCCCCAAATAGAGACAACGGAGAGAACCTCAATTGAATAGAGTTCTGGCTAACCCGTGACAGTTCAAATGATTTGCAAATTCCCATTAAGTTCATCAGATGCAAGTTCAGGTCGTCACCAGCTACTCCTCTAAACAAGCCCTTCAATTTCAACAATTGGATCATAGTGCTTGTGATGTTGAACTTAGATCCTAGAGATAATGGGGGAGGGACTATGGCTCCAGTGGTGCCAACTCCATCCTAGTCAACATCATCTTCCTCTTTATAATCAAATGGAATCGCTTGACGATGTTGCCCCTAGCTCTCTGAGGCTAGCGATGATTTTCAGGGGCTATTGTTACAACCCGAAAGCCCAAAGATCAGACCCGGGAGTTGAAATGGAGAAAAAAAGTATTTTCTACATCAAGTCACCAAAGGAGTCATCCTGTGACCCGTCAGGTTGCCCACGAGTCGCTAAATGACTCGTGGTGAGGATTTTTGACTTGAGTTGGAAATTATGGTTTTGAGTCCCCACGGACATGACCACGAGTCGTGGTTAGCACCCACGACTCATTGAGTCATTCATGGTCAAGAGCTAATGAAAGCCGAAGGTTGAGTTGGTAGTGTTCCCTACGAATGGACACAATGAGTTGTGGTCAGATGCCACGATCCGTTAGGTTAGTCGTGGTCATCTGTTGATTAAAGACTTGAGGATTTTGGGCAGTGGTGGTAACGAGTGGTGACCACGAGTCGTGGTCACCAGTAACGGGTCATTAGGTCCTGTGTGGGATCCCTCGAGGAAAAGTGGTAGTGGACTTCACGACAGCAGACGACAACTCGTTTCCTTGGACGACAACTCATCCAGTCCCTCGTGGGGACTAGCAATAAGTTTTTCTCTGTGAATTTAGTAAGGTCTTTTCCGTAATTTCTATGATCCTAAGGCCTAAATTACGTCATTTTAAGATATGAATAGTGAGTATTAAGAGCGGTAAGTTCATTCTAGGACATTCCTATTCATGCATGCATAGTTAGAAGCCAAGCGAAGTGATCAAGCCTAATTCCTTCAAGTTTTTTTATCAATTCTTCATTGGGCAATCAAGGGAGTTGTAGAATCTAATTCTCTCGGGTATGTAGGGTTATGAATGGGTGAATTTTATCACACTCATGCCCAATCTCTCTTTAATTCATGAAATTCTATTGATAATTCTTGGGGGTTTTATCCCAATTTTTATGAAATCCTTATGATCTACCTATGGGTTAATTCCTCTCGTGTATAACTTCACGTTTTAGGAATCATGGGGAGATTTTATAACTATTTAGATTTAAGTTTTCTACAAAACTATGCCCAATTATGTATGTTTCATGATAAATCAAGTTATGATTCTACTTTGATTTTGATGTTCATTAACCCATTATGATGTATGAATTATGATATTATTTCTCTCAAGTGCTCATCATGAATTTATGAATATCAAGTATATACATATTTTAAAAGTATGTATGAACTTCATGATTTATCGATTTATGATTATGGCTGACTCACGGGCGTTACTTTCATGGCTAGTTCATGTATTTCAAATATGCTTATGATTATTATGATTTTAACTAGCCTATGAATCTCATGTATATTATTATATGAGTACTATATATATGTTTTGGCAGTAGTATTTAGCACCGAGTGGACCCGGGGTCCAAGCATGCCCCGAGTCTCAGAACTATACACCAACATAGCCACGATAGGACCTCCATGTTACTGTCCCCTTTGCCCAATGGGCCCTCTGTTGTAATATCACATCTCTTTCATGTTTCTACACTTGGTAAGGTACGAACACCCTCCCGACTAGGGGTTTACAGGTGGGGCTCCATGTGTGCTCATATGGGGTATTCGGTTATAAGAATCTCCCACTATTTCTCATGATTTATGTATGATTATGATTATATACTTTGGCTCAAGTCATGTTTTATATTATGCATGTTTTAAATGATTTTACTTATTTAAGCGGTTTTACTTACCTTGCATACTCGGTAACTGAACTGAATGATCCGAAGCTGAAATCTGATAATTGTAACCAAAACTGCACATTGGGTCAAACCTGCTTTAGATCATATGTATATATATATAT
>JACEIK010018195.1:0-11031 GCA_018107945.1 Datura stramonium | reverse complement strand
TGTGATGGGCATGTGTGTTACACTTTGGAGGGAGTTGGGATGAGTATTTACCCCTTATTGAGTTTGCATACAATAATAGTTATCATTCGGCTATTCAGATGGCGCCTTATGAGGCTTTATATAGGCGGAAATGCAGGTCCCTCTTAAGATGGTTCGAAGTAGGGGAGGAAAGGTTGATCGGACTTGATATGATACATCAATCAGAAGAAAAGGTAAAACTTATCAGAGAACAATTTCTAATAACCCAGAGTCATCAGAAGTGCTATTTTGATGTGCAGCATAGAGACTTGGAGTTTAATGTTGATGATTGGGTATTTCTTAAAGTTTCGCTGATGAAGGGAGTGATGAGATTTGACAAGAAGGGAAAGTTTAGCCCTAGGTTCATTGGCTCGTATTGAACTCTTCAAAGAATAGGCCGACTGGAATATGAGTTAGAACTGCCTTCAGAGCTAGAACCCGTTCATCCAGTCTTTCACGTGTCAATGCTACGGAATTGCATAGGGGACTCGTCCCGGGTTGTTCCAGCTGAGGATGTTCAAGTTACTGAAGAGTTGTCCTACGAAGAGACTTCAGTTGCTATACTAGATCGGCAGGTTCGTAGACTGAAAACTAAAGATATAGCCTCCGTTAAAGTCTTATGGAGGAACAAAAATGTAGAAGAGATGACCTGGGAAGTTGAGGATGACATGAGGTCTAGATATCCTCACTTATTCTAGGCTTGGCTCAGGTTATGCAGTTGAGGTGAGATGGTTGTTTACCCATTGTCATGTGCTTATATTATCAGTATTGTGTACTTATTCACTTATTTGATATGGAGCTATATTAGATCATTTCTTGTAGTGTCCTGTGAGACACCTATGTTGGACTTTTCTACGTTTCAGGTTTTTGGGTAGTTCATATTACAAAAGATACTCTGCCGAAATTCTTCCAACAACAGTTAAAGGAATTGAGTCTCTTAAGCTTGAGGTTACATTTGAGGATGAATGTTCCTAAGTGGGGGATGATGTAACACCCTGTAAGTTTCTATCATTTAACAGACATGTGTGTACGTATGTTGAGAGTTTTGAAATACGACGCATGCGAAAAAAGGCCCGGGGGATGAATATATGAACACGGCATCAAGCGAGCAGGAGGCTAGGGCTAGAGGCTAGGCGCATTTGGCGCTGCACCGTGCCATGGCTGGCGCGCCGCACTTCCTATCTGGCATGATGGGTGGCGCCCCCCCCTCCCGGCCACCGACTCCCACTTGTATATATATGTTGTAAGTTGAGGTTGAAAGCATTAGAAACATTTCCCAAATTAGAATTCAGTCCTATGACTATTCTCTCTCAATTCTCATCGGTTTTTAGTAGAATTACGCCGTTAAACTCCGTCCAAATGCAAATTCGTCCTGGATATCGAGTTCTACGCCTATGAGGAATGTCCCTGTGGAGTTATTTCTTGAAATTTTTCTCTGAGCACCGAAACCCCACCAAGTAAATGTTGTCGAAATCACTTCTAATTGATTTCTACGCAACTACAAGTGATAGGTAAGCATTTCTACCTTTTAAACTCTCGGGAAATTGTGAGTTTTCGATCGAATTAAATGGAGTTGAATTATAGTTACTATTATCAAAAGATATCATTGTTTGTTGAGTTCTAGTATTGAAAATGGCCTTATTCTCTCAGCATAGAAGCTGCAATTGGGTGGAATTTCCAGCTACCGATTGGAACTAATTGGATAAATGAGAATTAGCATTCGAGATATGTTAAAGCTAATCTCTTTGGAAAGTTATTCCTATCGTATAGTAATACGACTTATGTCCTTGTAAGAAAGACATAAGCATGTATTTTGTGATTAACTTCTACCATTAATTTGAGATTAACATTTACTATTTTGGTTGGGACTGACCCCACCCTATATAGCCTTCCGTCGACCAACCTTAGGGTTACTAGCTGTGTCATAGCCTACCGGGCTATAGATTGCTCAGAGGAGCTATATGTTGTTTGACAAGACTATATTCGGGCCTATAAGGCCATACTACAGTCCATCCACGAATGGGCTTCTACTTTTATGCTGTATCAGCATCACTGACCATCCGTTGAGCCTTGTGTGCCCAGGGTGCAGTTACAGGAGCCCAATAGGCTCAAACATAGATATAGGATCCCAACGAGTTTAATTACAGACCCAGAGATCAAGTAGGTTGTCTATAGTTACCCGTTGACTCATATTGACCATGCTAGGGGTATATAGATTGGAGTGTACTCGCCAAGGCTTATGGGGGCCCAGGTGGGTTATTTTGTGTTGATTGTACCTTTTAGGATTATGGGTGCCACGTAAGGTTCTTGTTTGTATTACTCACTTGTAGCTATACTTCAGATTGTAAGGCTATTCAAGTTATAACTCTTATCCTTTCTATGGTTTACTTTCAGTTCTTTTATTAGTTCTATTCAATCATTTTCATTACTTCCTTACATATTCAGTACATATTGTACCGACACCCATCTTTGGATTTCTGCATACTTTACCGTAGTTGTAGATAGACGTGGTTCAGGACCTTCTTAGCTATCAGCCAGAGTTAGCAGTGTAGTTAGCTCCTTTTCTCTAGAGTTGATAGTTAAAAAGGTTTTCTCTTTTGTTGTACATCTTTTGGGTAGGTCGGGGCCCTGTCCCGACCATTATTCCACTCTTAGAGGCTTGCAGGCTACAGATTCTCAGTTGTTGGTTGTTGTTTTTCGTGTGGGGCCTATGTGTGTTGGCCGTGTGGGGCCTAGATTAGCTAGTAAGTTAGCAGCCTTGTTGGCTTTAATTTGAATATGATCGTCTATTTTCTCTCTTTTATAACTAGACAATGAGGTGGTCTTGTTAACCCGCATAGGATCCCTTTATTGCTATGTGTTTTGGGTTAGTTGTTTTCCTTTACAGGTACTACATGGCCTTGTTGGCCCAACGCTGTGTTTATAGCCAAGAGCCGAGATATAGTAGTTTGTTTTATTAATTTTGAGTTGCTGGCAGGCACCAGAGGTGCATATACCTAGCCAGGTCAGCCCAAGTCCCAGTATGGCATTAGATGCAAGTCATGCCTCCAAGGTGGGGCGTGACAAGAAGTTCCTTGGACAAAACCCAAACTTGGAAAAAGAAACTAGAAAATTCTGTCTTAGAATGACTTAACCAATGAGTCATTATCAATAACAATGACCCATTGTCTGAGACATTGTTAGCCCTGCAGTTTTCATTCCTTAAACTAATGAGTGATACAACGACTCGTTGTTAGAAGTAATGGGTCATCGTTCAATCCATTCTTGCAATACCCAAAAACCTATCTAATCTGTCTTCCAAATAATGAGCCAGACGTTGAGTCGTTGTTTAATATAACGACTCATCGTATGGAGCCGTTAGAGGAAATCCAGAAAGGGTAGATATCCCTCTAGTGACAATGATTGGAACCAATGACATGTTGTTTCAGATGACAGGTCGTTCTATCCGTCCATTGCGGGAGATCCAAAACCTAATCAAAATGTCCTGTAGTGACGATGAGTAGTGACAATGACCCATTGTACCAACCAATGAGTCATCTGAAGAAACGGGTCATTGTTTCTTATTGTTGTCTGTTGTGTGAATTCCAAAGAAGGGAAATTTTTAGACCCAGGACCAATGACTGGTCCCAACGAGTTAAAAAATTCTCCCCAGCAAAAACTAGAGTTCTTCCTACAGCCTCAAAAATTCGAGCACCTTCTCATGGGAATTCTCCTTCAGGTATGTGGGACTTCAACAAGGGTTCCCTTTCCCCCCTGTGTCCCAAATTATTTTTAGAAAAACTTCATAATTTCCAGCCCTGTAGCAGATTAGAAGCTAGGGTTTTTCAGTCAGCTTAAGAATTCCTTAATCTTGATGATGCTTTAAGCATTCATGACTATTACTAGCTGAAATTTATGTCTTAGTTTCATTGAAAAAGTGTGCTTCGTAGCCCTGATCATTATCATGATTTTTTAATAAAACTTGCATGATTTATAATTTAGATAGAAATATTGTATTATCATTATATTTTCACTTGAATTATGAATTTTAGCATATATGCTTTATGGAAAGTCAATGCTTTTAGTATGTTCAGTCTCAGTAATATTGTTAGTACTCAGTATATTAAGTAGTATCAGTTTATCAGCATGTTTATTATTTTTTAGACTGGTACAACACTTTTAGATAAAGCAGTTCTAAAAAGTCTTAGAACATAGTTTCTTTCAGGTCTTTAGACAATTAGAACACTTCCAAATAAGTAGTTCTGACTTACTTTTGGGACATCAGTTTTGATATATTAGCACAGCTAGATATAAGTAGGTTTTCAGTGGGAGTAGTACTTGGCATCGAGCGGGCTGGGGTTCAGTGCACCTAGGTTCTTAGAAATACGTGCCACCATAGGTTATTAGACCAAATGGGTGGCAAATAGTGATCACACAGCTCAGCCACTATACCCTTGCAGGGTACCGTGGGCTCTCTTTGATGGGGTATATACATCAAACTCCACATCTAGCTCACGAGGTTATATGTCGGTTATAGCCTCTCCCACAGTCAGAGTGCTCAGTTCAGCCCAGTTTATCAGATTTTAAGATAATGCTCATCACTCTAATTCAGTTTATCAGTTCTTACAGTATTCCTATATATGTCAGAATATTTGCAGTATGTCTAATTTCATATAGAGTCGTTACATGTTATTTCAGTTCAGTTTACAAGTCTTCAGTATATGTATGTCTTGTTTACATCTCACATGCTCAGTACATTCTAAGTACTGATTGCATGCTTTATGTGCTATATCATTTTATGATATAGGCTTAGGTACCCAGCCCTAGCATCGCAGGTAGTTTCTCCCGGCGATTTCCAGCATCTGACAGTAGTGAGTCCTCATCTTCTGAGGGCCAAAGGTTTCATCTTCAGCTTTGTTATTTCAGCTCTAGTTTTAGACATTAGAGTTAGCTGGGGTCTTGTCCCAACAACCCATCTTTCTAGTAGAGGCTTTCAGACAGATAGTCAGTTACTATGTCACTTTGATGTTTTAGTATCAAATTTCATATGTATTCACTTAACTCAGATTACTTTGTACTTAGAACCAGTTGTTCCATTATTTTGGTTATGCTTTTGCTCAGTTTACTTAGTAACTTAGATCATAGTAGTGTTATTTCATGTCATGGGTTTGCTTGGGGTCACTTATGATCCTATGTACCGTGTCGTGTCTAGGGTGCAAACTCAGATTGTGACGAACTTAGTATCAGAGCATCAGGTTTAGAGTGTCCTAGGATGTCTGGGAGCCACATCAAGTAGAGTCTTTTTCATAAGTGTGAAGTGATCCACACTTATGAGGGGGAGGTTATGAGGCATTTTTAGGAAAATTCCCTTTCTTCATGATTCTTATCGTGCATAGAGTTTAATATCTAAAATGTCCTCCTAACTCGTGCTCTACCCTTTTCAGTTGATAATGCCTCCAAAAATAGAAAATGGAAGGAGGACCAAAAATACTAACCAGCCAGCCCCAACAACTCCCGCAGTCCCTTAGGACGATCGGGTGTCACATGTAGAGTTCGGGGATGCTATTCAAATGCTTGGCTCAAGCAATGATCAATTAGGTCAACCAGTAGCTCATCGTACCAGTCAATACTATTGGGTATGCAACTACTACTAGAGTCCGTGATTTTACTTGGATGAATCCCCCAACATTTCATGGGTCTAAGGTAGATGAGGACCTGCAGGAGTTCATTGACGAGGTTCAGAAGATCACCCAAATCATTGGTGTTACTTCTGTAGAAAGTGCAGATTTGGCTACTTATTAGTTAAAATGAGTGGCTCAGATATGGTATAAGCAGTAGAAGGAGAAGGCAAAATGGTGTAGGTCCAATGGAGTGGAACAAATTTATGACTGCATTCCTGGACAGATTCTTTCCTCGGGAGTTAAGGGAAGCTAAGACTATGGAGTTTGTGAACTTGAGGTAGAACGACATGACAGTGCAGGAGTATGCATTAAAGTTCACTCAATTGTCGAAGTATGCTCCAGAAATGGTTATGGATCCGAGGGCTCACATGCTTAAGTTCATGAATGGTGTCTCTGATTTGATAGTCAAGGAGTGCAGGACTGCCATACTTATTAATGAGATGGACATATCCAGGCTCATTATCCACGCACAACAGATAGAGGCAAAGAAATTGAAGGAGATAAAGAGGGAGAATAAATGGTCATGGATAGGCCAGTTTGAGTATTCTGAGTAGAGGTCGGGCGGTAGTAGTCGCCCACAACAGCAACAAACCTCTAACACCCTTGTCAGCTAGTGCTCCTTCTTCTAGGCCCTACAAAGATCAGGGGTGGAGAATAAGGCTCCCAGTCTCAGAGTCATGTCTCCAACAGCCGCACTTTTCCAGTATGTTCTAAGTGTGGAAAGAACCATTCGGCTGAGTGTCGTTTTGGAAAGGAGGGTTGTTTTGGTTGTGGCCAGCTGAGTCACAAGTTTAGAGATTACCCATTAGTAGGACGGGGGAAGGCCCATTCCACCACATTGGCATCTCCGCTAGGTCATTCAGTACTGTAGGTTACTACCTCAGGTACAGGTGGCAGTCAACGCCAAAACCGCTTCTATGCTTTATCTTCCCATCAAGATCAAGAGAACTCACCTGACGTAGTGACTGGTATGTTACGTCTCTTTCAAATAGATGTGCATGCTTTACTAGATCTAGGATCCACAATTTCTTTCATGACTCCTTACATTGATTTCCATTTTAACATTATCCCAGAAATCCTCTCGGAGTCATTTTCACTCTCTACTTCGGTTTATGAGTTAGTTAGAGCTAGTTAGGTGTATAGGGATTAACCCGTCACAATGTTACATAAAGTCACCAGAGTTGATTCTGTAGAGTTAGCTATGGTTGACTTCGACCTCATTCTTGGCATGGACTAGTTACATTCTTTCTATGTATCATTTGACTACAGAACCAGGATAGTTACTTTCTAGTTTCCTAATGAACCAGTCCTAGAGTTGAAGGGTAGTACTTCAGTACCTAAGGATCGGTTTATCTCATACCTTAAGGCTAGGAAAATGATCTCTACGGGTTGAATTTATCACTTGGTTAGGGTAAAAAATTCTAGTTCAGAGTGCCCAACACTTTAGTCAGTTCCAGTTATAAATGAGTTCCCTAATGTGTTTCCCAAAGATCTTCCCGGAGTTCCTCCCGAGAGAGAAATAGACTTCGGTATAGACTTTCTCCCAGATATCCAACCTATCTCTATTCCTTCTTACAGGATGGCTCCAACTAAGCTTAAAGAGTTAAAAGAACGGACAAAAGACCTTCTAGATAAGGGCTTCATCAAACCCAACATCTTATTATGGGGTACCCCAGTCCTATTGTGCGAAAGAAAGATGGTACACACAGAATGTGCATTGGCTACCGTCAGCTGAACAAGGTCACAGTCAAGAATAGGTATCCTCTACCCAGGATTAATGACTTATTCAATAAACTTCAGGGATCTAGTTGTTTTTCCAAGGTAGATCTCAAATCAAGATACCACCAGCTCAGGGTCAGAGAATGTGACATTCTGAAAACAACCTTCGGAACTCGATATGGTCACTACGAATTTGTGTTATGTCTTTTGGACTAACCAATGCTCCTGCAGCTTTTATGGATTAGATGAATAGGGCATTCAAGTTGTACTTAGACATGTTCATTATTATCTTTATAGACGATATTCTAGTTTACTCCAGAATAAAGGAGGAACACGCAGACCATCTAAGAATAGTTTTGCAGACTCTCAGGGACGCCAGTTGTTCGCTAAATTTAGTAAGTGTGAATTCTGGATGAAATCAGTTGCATTCCTCAGTCATGTGGTCTCGAGTAAGGGTATTCAGGTGGATCCTTAATAGATAGCACCAATTAAGGACTAGCCAAGACCTACCTCTCCATCAGAATCAGGAGTTTCTTAGGCCTATCCAGTTATTATAGAAGGTTCGTAGAAGGGTTCTTCTCCATTGCCTCTCCTTTGACCCGACTAATTCAAAATAAGGTGAAGTTTTAGTGGTCTAGTGCATGTGAGGAGAGCTTTTAGGAGTTGAAGACTTGACTTACTACAGCCCCAGTTTTGACTCTACCAGAAGGTTCAAACAGGTTCAATCCGACTCACGATCTAAAGCTGGTAATGGTAGTATTTTCCTTGAAGATTTTGAGACACTACATTTTTGGGGTTCATGTGGATATTTTTACTGACCACAAGATCCTACAGTATTTTTTAGTCAAAAGGACCTGAATCTGCATCAGAGAAGATAGCTAAAATTATTAAAAGATTATAACATGAGTGTGTTGTATCACTCGGGCAAGGCCAATGTTGTGGCTGATGCCCTTAGCAGGAAGTGTATGGGGAGTGTTGCTCATGTAGAGGAGGATAAAGAGGAACTGGAAAAGGATATTCATAAACTAGCTTGGTTAGGGGTCCGGTTGGTTGATTCAGTAGAAGGTAGAGATGTAGTCTAGAGTGGGTAAAAATCCTCCCTGGTGGTGTAGGTTAAGTCAAAGTAGGATGAAGACCCGATTCTACTTAAGTTGAAGGAAGCAGTCCTAAGGAAAATGGTGGAAGCTTCCTTCAAAATGGGAGATGGTGTGCTCTGTTATCAGGGTTTGTTGTGTGTTCCTGATGTAGATGATTTGAGGCAGCGGATACTAGTAAAAGCTCACAGCACCAGGTACTCTATCCACTCAAGTGCCACCAAGATGTATCGCGATCTACGAGAAGTATACTAATGGAGTGGCATGAAGAAGGACATCGTAAAATTTGTTGCTAAGTGTCCAAATTCCCAACATATTAAGGTTGAACATCAGAGACCTGGGGGTATGACTCAGGATATTAGTATTCCTACTTGGAAGTGGGATTGAACATGGACTTCATTTCTAGTCTAGCTCGTATGCGCCAACAGCATGACTCAATTTGGGTGGTTGTGGACCGGATGACTAAGCCAGCACATCTCCTACCAGTTAAGACCACAGACTCTGTAAAGTATTGTGGTAGATTGTACATCCGAGAGTTAGTCATACTGCATGGAGCTCCCTTGTCCATCATTTCATATAGGGGTACTCAGTTCACCTCGTACTTCTGGAAGTCATTTCGAAAAGAACTTGGTACTCAGGTCAAACTCAGCACAACTTTTCGCCCACAGACAGATGGCCCGGTGGAGGACTATTCAAACTTTGGAGGATATGTTCAGGGCTTGTACGATTGATTTCAAGGGAATTTGGGATTACCACCTACCTCTCATCGAATTTGCATACAACAACAGCTACCACTCTAGTATTTAGATGGCCCTGTTCGAGTCCTATAGGGTGGCTTGACTTTGGTGAAACTACCTAGATAGGACCTGATTTAGTACATTAGGCCATGCAGAAGGTTCATCTTATCAGGGAATGGTTGAAAACAACTCAAAGCCGGCAAAAACTGTACGCAGATGTAAGGAGAAGGGAGCTGGTATCATGACCCAAGCGTAGACCCGGATCGTAGACACAGGAAAAGGGACCCCGAGAGACCCCAAGTTGACCCATGGCATAAGCATACAACTAACTCATTCGATAAACTGAAGAAAATCATTTATATAACTCAGGGAAGTCTAATTCAACATAACATCATAATAACATCCGAAGCTAACGTATACATAAGTCTGAAAACTAAAATATAAAATGAAGCTGAAAGTCTAGTCCTCGAAAGATGAGGACTCACCAATCATGCAGGTGCTAACTCTGATAAACGACTACGAGTGGGGCTGAACCTGTGAACCGTATCCTGCATCATGAAATGATGCAGCATAGAAAGTATGCGTTCAGTACATGAAATGTACCGAGTATGCAAGGTAAGTAAAACTGCTCTAGCAAAGTAAATCATTTAAAAATTTTCATACAATATCATAAGCTTTCAAGTATAAGTAGAAGGGTTACATACACTCATTCTGAAATCGAAATCTTATCATGAAATGACCATGCTTAGCTTTACAACACCATGACTGACTCGAATGACTCAAAGCTGTACATAACATTTATATCTAAAGCTAAACATTGATTCAAATCTTACTTTTAGAACATGCATGCATAAGGTAATCATCATGAATAATGAATATGAAAATCTGAATGATATAGACAGTGGGAGACTCGTCACTTAACCGACATACCACGATAGAGCTTACGTTGGTCCCAACTATCACACTCAAGTGGGTAGAGCCATCCATAACCTTGTAAGGGCGATGGATGATACCATGATATCAATATCAAGCTGAAGGGACAATCAGGCCGGGGATAGCTCACAAGGGAGGTCCCAATAATATAATAGTATCAACCTACGTTGGCGCGTAGTTTTGGGGCATAGGGTGATCGACCCTTAACCCCCTGGGTGCTAGACTCTTCTCCCAAAACCATGAAATTCTCTACATCATATAACAAAGTTCAACATCGTCTAATGACGAAGATCAACATGAAATCATGCATAACTCAACATCGTATGAAACGAAGCTCAACATTGTCTATTGACAAAGCTCAATAATGACATACATATCAATTATGAATTCATGCATATGAGAAGCTTTGTTTCGAAACATACCACAATCTCAAGTATAAATGGGAGCATCTACTCCAAATCATGTGGTATGCTATACGTGGGAATATCTAACTCAACATACCATAATCTAGAAATTTATGAAATTTAGGAGGCTTCACTCTAAACCATGTGGTAAGCTTATTTCGGGAAAATCATCATTTTAGATCAACATGTGGGCATTTCCGAAAGCTTTATCATACTTGGATCTACTCATTTCATTTTTAAAACAACATCATAATCATGGGTAGCTTTAGAAACATGCTTTTCATCATTAAATCTCATCATCATCATACATTTAACATCATTCTCTTCTTTCATGAATTTCTCATCATGGGCATTTAATTTCATAATTTAGAAATCACAATTTGGATTGAAAACAATTTAAAATCTACCCAAGCTTCACAATTCATCAATATAAATATAATATAATCATACCCATGTATAGAGATTG
>JACEIK010018189.1:0-11038 GCA_018107945.1 Datura stramonium | reverse complement strand
ATCGGCCATCAAGTGATGCTTTATGTCTGTGTTTGTTTGGGTTGTCAACTTGTCATTGAGAATTTGAGATGGTAAGTTATGCCATTTTGAAGTGTAGGCGATAGCTGGTACCGGTAGCCGGTAGGCGGTAGACACTCGATTTATAAAATTTTAATTTTTATCATAAATTTATAATTGATATTAATAAAAGCAAGATTCACAATAGTTAAAAGTAGATCATTTTGAATTAAAAAGCTTGAAGTAATTTATATTTTATTTAAAATGCAGCCCATTTTACAACCAAAAAAAAGTCCATCAACCAAGCCCAAAAAAACCGAATAACCGAAATAAAAAAACCGAACCGAATTAAAAAAACCGAACCAAACCGAATTAAAATGGTTCGGTGTTCGGTGTTCCTTATTCATAACCGAAAATCGAAAAAACTGAACTGAAATTTGAAAAAACCGAACCGAAACACCGAATGCCCACCCCTAGTTCCCGGTACTATGAGTCTGAGACTGAGTGCCAGATGACCCACCCCTCCGATCTTGGTGGGACTGAAAGGTTGGGGCACTAGCTGAATTGGGTGCTGGGGCTCTCTGCTGCTGCTGCTGCTGTGGGCGGCTACTACCGCTTTATCTCTGATGGCCGAAATCTGACTGGCTAGTCCTTGCCCGTTTGTTCTTATGTTCCATATCCTTTAGCTTTTTGGCTCAATTTTCTAGGCATAAACAATTAAGCTAGAGAGGTCCATATCCTTAATCAACATCGCCGTCCTGCACTATTTGAGGACCAGATTTGACACTCCATTTACAAATTTCAGCATGCGAGCCCTTGGCTCGGCTACCATCTCTAGAGCGTTCTTAGACAGCCTAGTAAACTCCAGAGCATACTCCGTCACAGTTCTGTTTCCTTGTCGCAAATTTATAAACTCCGCCATTTTTGCCTCCCTCAGCTCCCGAGGGAAAAACTTGTCCAAGAAAGCTGTGTGGAATTCTTCCCACTCCACTGGTCCTCCCCTCTTTCCACTAGTCATGCTATACCTGAGCTACCCCTTTTAACTGGTAGGCAGCCAGGTCAACACTTTTATAAGAGCTAACACCCATAATGCGGGTGATCTTCCTGATCTCATCCATGAATTCCTAGGGATCCTCCCTTACTTTGGATCCCTTAAAAGATGGAGGCTTCATACGAGTGAAGTCCCGCACCCTCGCAGCTGCTGCCGTCCCGTTCGTGGCTACTGGAACCACCTGCTGGTTCACCTGGTTTGTGACTATTTGGGTCAGCAATTGGATGACCGCTCGAAATTCGGCGGTAGATATGGAATCATCTTGAGGAGCTGCTGGGGATGATGGGGAAGGTCTATTAGTGTTACTGGCCCTTCTTCCGTTATTGCGTCTTGGAGGCATGATTCACTGAAATGAAACAGAGCACGAGTTAGAAGGGCGTTTCTGGAATTGAACTTTAACGCACGATAAGGAATATGAACAAAAGAGAGTTTTCCTAATAACATCTTGTAGCCTCCTCGTAATAAGTGTGGCGCACTTTACACCCATGAAAAGGACTCTACTCGATGTGGCTTTCAGACTTTCCAAGGATACTCTAAACTTAGCGCTTTGATACCAAGTTTGTCACGCCCCGAGTCTACATCCTGGACGGAAACGGTACTTGGAGTCACAAGTAACCCCAAGTCAACCCTTGGCCTATCATACACTGGTATTCTAAGTAAAACATGCATAGCGAAAGCTTTGAAATAATACATAATAACATTTATGAAAATTAAAAAAAAACTTAACCTAGAGATTTAAAATATTTGAGAATCTGAAATCAAGTCTGTGTTTGAAAGCCATCTAACAGAGAAGTTGCTGGGACAAGCCCCCAGCTAACTCTAAGTCTAATTGATAATGATAAAGAAAACTGAAATGAATGAAATAACCCCCTCGGAATATGAGGACTTACACTGGTGCTGCTGATAGAGAGATCCGAACGAAATCGGCTATCGGTGCTGGTTCGAGAACCTGCGGCTGTATCATAAAACGATACAACATAAAAGTATGCGTCAGTACTTTGAATGTACTGAGTAAGTGAGAGAAGCATAATGATGAATATATAGATGACTGAACTGAAAAGACATGCAATGATCAACTGATAGACTGATCTGAACAATCTGAAGTAAACTGAGATGGTCAAGATGACCCTGTTTGGTGGTCAAAGACATGACCTAAGTCTGAAAGTTCTGAGTCTGATATACCATACTAAACTGAGCCAAGCTGCTAGAGCTGAAACTTAACTAAGCTTCTTATTCTGAAACTGGACTGGACTGACTAGTGGGAGAGTCTATAATTGACATATAACCACGTGAGCTAGACGTGGAGTCCAATGTATACACCCTACCGGTAGGACCAATATAGCTTGCCAGGGTATAAAAGCATGAACTGGGTGATCACAAAAGTCTGGGGCCTATCAAACCAAGTAATACTGTAACCTACACTGACAACGTAGTTCTGGGAACCTGGGTGCGATGGAACCTCGGCCCGCTCGGTGCTAAGTTCTACTCCCACTGGAAACCTATACTGAACTGCTAGGTTGATAGCTTGGAACTAGGGTCCAAGACTAATCAGGGACATATAATTGAAATTACCCTGAGAGTCTTATCGGACCAGATTTAGAAACTGAGTTCTAGACTGGTCAGAGCTGCTTATCTGGAAGCGTCGTAACCATCTAAGAACAAACTATAAACTGAATTGGGGTCCTAGGGCTGGTCAGAGCTATAAATGTATATAAATGAAATGTCATGACCGCCTAATGGACCAATAAACTATAATTTGAGTCTAATTCTGATAACTGATAGGCGCCACTGACACCTCGAGACATTCTATAGTCAAACTGATCACCTGACATTTCTGACTAACACTGGATATTCTAGTATTTTGACTAAAACTGAACTGACAATTTTGAGTAATACAAAGTATGTAGACTTTCTAACTGAATTTGACTAACATACATGTAACTGAGTTTCTAACACATACAATTATTATAGGAGCCCCAATCTCTGACAGATGCAAGCAATTCTCAATAATTTAATGCTTAAACAGGATTCTAGATTCTGACTTTTAAAGAGCTAGGGATAAATTTCTAATTCGTTGGAACAAACATCATTTTAATTTCAAACTGGTGGAAAGTAGCTACAATTAACATAGGATAGGATTCCACTTGAATTAATCAAAAAGCGATAACAATATCTTCAAATTCACAATCTCAGGGCTAGGACTGAAAGTGGAAAGAGAGAGAGTTTTGGGGGACGCAAGGGGAGAAAAATCTCCTTGCTGGATTTCCACATACCTGTAGAAGAAACCCTGGTGAAAATCCCTGAGAAGAACTGAGAAGAATATCAAACCCTTGCTCATGCTCTGTGCTTTCAGAGAAGTTCTTACGTTCTGTTCTTGAGGGAGTTGAGAGGAATGAATGAAAAAGGTCGTTCTAACCCTTTAATTCCCTCATATAGGAACCCAAAATGACGTGGTTTCAAGTTTAAAAAGCTAGTAAAATACGAAAATACCCCTAGCATAAAGAATTGAAAACTGCCCGACCCTGAACAACGAATCTCAGAAGATGTTGTTGGTTCAAACAGCGGCCCGTTGAAAGCTGTCGTCGGTTCTGGATTCTGAAGCTGACTTCACTGGAAAGACCCACCTAAGGATACAACGGTCCGTTAGAACAAAGAACATGCCATTGACACCTTCCGTTAGAATAGGTAGGAAAACTGGGCATGGGGACAACGAGTCATCACAATGACTCGTTGGAAGAACCAACGAGTCGTTGTATCCCCTTATGGTCCACACTGCTGGGGGTCTAGAACTGGACGACGGGTGGTAGAAATAGCTCGTTGATTGTAACCACGGGCTGTTGTTCCCTCTCGTTGTCTCAGGGAAAGGTCCGGTAATCCTCTGAACTCGGGATTCAATGGACGACAGGACGACTCGTTGTTAGTTTCAACGGGTCATCCTATGTCTCGTTGTTTCTCCCGTGGAAGAAACCTTCTGCAACCCACGACCCTCTACAATGGTCTGTTGGTTCCACCAATGGTCCTTTGTGTGGGTCGTCTAAGACAGAATTTTTTTTCTGATTTTCCTATGGTTTTTCATGCAACGTCTGAATTTGGTCTAGGAAAGTTTCGGGGTGTTACAACTTTAGAACATATATAGATATATAAATCTCATGAATGATGAACATGCATAACTGAAATCATGAGGATTAATGGGAGACTCGTCTTTTAACTGACATACCACGATAGAGCTTACGTGGTCCCAACTATCACACTCAAGTGGGTAGAGCCGTCTAAAGCCTTTTTAGGGATAGGGACAATACCATGATATCGATATCAAGCTCGTGGCCTAATATGGCAGGGGATAGCTCACAAGGGAGGTCCCGAAGTAATATATATATNGTATAAACCTACGTTGGCGCGTAGTTCTGAGGCATAGGGTGATCGACCGTTAGCCTACTCGGTGCTAGACACTACTCCCAAAAATATGCATATGCTCTACATTATTTTTCAACGAAGCTCAACATCGTCTATTGACGAAGCTCATTAATCAAATATATCTCAAATCTTAAATCATGCATATGAGAAGCTTTAGCTTAAAACATACCACAAGTTGAAAGATAATTGGGAGTCTCCGCTCCAAAACCATGTGGTAAGCTTAATTCGGGAAATCATAAATTATACTTAAACATGTGGGCATTGCCCAGTACTTTAACATGCTTGAAAATACTCAATTCACATAAAAAATATGATTATAAACATGAGTAGCTTGAAAACATGCTTTTAATCATAATATCTCATCATGATCATATATTCATAAAAAATCTCATCTTTCATGAACTTCTCATCAATGGGCTTTTTAATTCATAAAACTTGAAATATCATTTTAATTGAAAACATTATAAAACTTGCCCATGCTTAATAATTCAATAGTAGAAACATATTTAAATCATACCCATGTAGAGAATTAGGAAATTCATGCATTGAGTTAAAACCCCATAGATTAGACATAGAAAATTCATGATTTAGAGAGAGATTGGGCATGGGCGTGAAAGGATTCACCCATTCATAACCCTACATACCTGATTGAAGCTAATTCTTACACTTCCTTGAATGCTCAAGAAAAAATTGAAGAAAACCTTGAAGGATTTGCCTTGATCACCTCTCTAGACTATTACTCTTGCATGCATGAATGTAAATGACTTAAAATGAACTTAACCCTTTTAAAAGACATCATTCATAACTCAAAACGACGTGGTTAGGCCTTAGGATCTTAGGAATGAAGGAAAAACCCTTACTAAATTCGCAGAAAATAATTGTCAGTTAGTCCCCATGAGGGACCTAACGACTCATCACCCTTGGCCACGACTGATGGCATCATCCGTCAGGTACACTATCTAGCAGTCGTCTGGGTCTCACAACGGGAGACTTCACGATTTGTCACTGGGTGAACACGATTCGTGGTGAATGACCACGACTTATGGGGGTCGTCCGTTAGGTATACTGTTTTCCTCTTCCTCTTTTCTCAATCACCACTCCCCACGACTGACCTAATGAGTCGTGGGGCCTGACCACGACTCGTGGTCACGTCCGTGGGGATTCCATTTCCAAAATTTCTAGCCCAACTCTTGAGCCTCACCACGAGTTACATCACGACTCGTGGGCTGCTCTCACGGGTCACCTCACGATCCGTTTTGTGCCTGATGTTACTTTTAAATTTTTCTCCATTTCAACTCCCGGGTCTAATCTTTTGGATTTCGGGGTATAACAAAATAAATACAAAATAAGGAAGTAAGTGTTTTTGGGATTTTAGGCCCAAATCTTCTGCTTCAGCTACTACTGTTGTGCCATTTTTAGGCTTTGTCCCAAGATTTGAAAATGTCTCTGTCCTAATCTATTTGGCTTGATTTGTTTGTGCTTCTTTATATTCTAGGCAATAACTTTCCATGTTGATACTACTATTCCTACTTCTTATATTTGGGCCTATCTGAAAATCTTTCATTTGCTGACAATGGAAAAAGGAGATGATTCTAGATATTATGTTGGGCTTTAACCCAACACATAATATGCAACAAGAGGCTAGAGTCCAAGAGGACTCATTCAAAAAATTTCATGTATTAGAAATAAAAATGACATTAATATTTTAACTAAAACAACAGAAGTATCGTAATTGAATATTTATTCATAGATTTAACATATAGAGGGAAATTGGATTCGTATTGAACTCTTAAATAAATGAGGGACTATGAAGATTTAGAAGTCAATAAGTTTCAAACATAGTCAAAAATAGAAGACCCTAAATTTTAAAAGACTCAAAACTTTATTCTGGAACTCAAACCAATATAATCAAATTCTTCTTCTAACTTTAACTAAACAAAATAGGATGCTTATTATTGAGCAGTGACTGCTAAAGAGCTAAGAGCATGGAGTTGGGATAGAATCCAATTATACTTAGTCTTAAAGTAATTGAGTTTGTTTTCATTAATTCGGAGGAATGAGCATCTCTCTTAGAACAGTGAATATGGTTACTAGAAATGAAAATAACAAGAAAAACCAGCATATATATATTTTCAATAATAAGCCAGAAACAACAAACTCATTCACTTTGTGAAACTTATGATTCAAAGGGTTATCTTTAATTGATGAAGTTTCAGTACTAACATACACTAAAAGAATTTAGGACATTCTCATTCATTCAGATAGTAAGAATAAGAACAGGGTTTAGAAGTAGTGACATACATCTCAACCTCATCTAAAAAAGATTATTTTTATCAACTCAATTGAAAGATTAATTCATTTATGATATTAAAAGTGAAGGCACGAATCAAGAACAAAAAATAAGACTAGTACATAAACTCACAAACCAAAAATGAAACAAAAAAGTTTGTTCATATTTTGGAGCTTTCTAATTCAAAAATAACACAAGGATCCTTAGCCTAAAACCATACTAGAAGAGGTTGAGTGTTTACTCAAAGCTCCTCCTAAAAGCTCTACCAGCTTGAGGGTCAACTCAGACTCTCTTATGAACTGAAAAAGTTCCAACAGAAATTTTAAGAAAAAGTTATGTAATAAAATGTGAGGCTCAAGCATTGAAGGTCCTTAATTATGGGAGCATCATTAATGTGAGATTGGAGTAAACTCCCAATCCCACTCAAGCTCTAAATTAGAACTGGACAACTTTTACATTATCCCAACCTAAAAGTCACATAAGAGAGGGAAACATGAGGGTAGAGACCATCATAGACATCGAACAAAATGCAGGGGATGGAAATTTAAGGTGTTGGATACTTGAAAGAGGTGACTTATTCAATTAAAAGCCAAAATCAATTAAGCTTAGAACTGAACATAGTTTCAAACACAGACCAAAGTATTAGACACCAAAAAAGTCAGTGAGAATTCTATTTGAAAGTACATATGATACAGAGTTGAGATAAGATCTTAACACCATTTAGACTCAAACCAAACTTGACCTCTCACTTAACAAACAAACAAGTAGCACAGATGGAAAAGAGAGCAGATTTAAATATTGACACAAAAGGACTAAGAAGATCTTGTAGGCAGTTGATGAGATACTTACGAGTCCAAACTAGTCCAAAGAGATGAGATAAACTCACCCATATTAGTACTCAAACCAATTCATCATGACCTCTACCAGAACATGAATTTAAAAAGACAATGTCAAGTTGATAAAGGAAGAAGATAATAGAAACTTGAGTTTCACAACCTTTCTTGGTCACAATGAGACTGGAAAGAATCTAAACAAAATAAGTAAATTCCAAATTCAATTAGAAAAAGGAAACTATAGGGAACTAATTCTCACTCTCTATATTCGTAGCTAAACTTACTGTAACACCCCACACATTTAGCTCTAGGTTCTGGACCTATGAGTCTAGTTTTATTGTTATTCATCATATGTTGAGGTAATATTGGGAGTTGGATCCATCATGAGACATCATAAAAGAGAGAAAAACACCTAAAAGCCTAGGCAGTAGGCTTTCCACGACAAGGGGCTGTCCATGACGTGTCGCGATAGGGTTGTTGGCAATGAGCTATAAATAATCTATTGGTCGGTCCTAGTTCATTCTATCATATTTCCTTAGGCAGAAACCCTCACATATCTATATAGAAGACATATATTCTTGAAAGGATTCAAGAGGTTTGATCCATCCAAGTTGAAATCCAAGTCTAGCTTAGTGAATCCTTCGGTTAGTATGTGTTTTTCCCCGTCGTGTTGCATTTGACTGTTGTTGTTTCAAAGGGGCAGTTTTATGGGTGCTATTCCTCCTTCATTATTTTCTGGTTATCATGAAGTAAGTGTTCATAGATCCTTCTTTATTTTTTTTTTAGCTTCAGAAACTAGTTTTACAGTATACATACCGATATCAAACACTTTTGTCTTTTTGTTGTCATTGGTTGATAGAATTGGTTGTGTGGCATTGTGAGTTGTTCCTTGGAAGTAGATTCATGGTTAGAAGAGCGGAGTTTTTCTTATCACCGAGTAATTAAACTTGAGGTATGTTAAGGTTTTTCTACTTCTTTTGGCATGTTCTTCCTTAAGTTTTGAACTATCGTGGTTATCGTGCTATTGTGGTTATTCATATTATTATCCGTCCATGTGTATGTTGGTCGTTTTGGTGATTTGTGTCGGGGGTTATGATCATATGATTGATTGTGAAGTCAAGTATGGATTTGGTTATATGCGTTGGTGGTGAACTGTTTATTTTGCATACCACATATGCATATTGCATATTTACTATTTTTGCCTTCATAGCTATGCTACATGCCTTCGGACTTTGGACTTTTACTTTATTTATTGCTTTCGTCTTTGTGGCTATGAGACACATTTATGTCTAGACATTTACTTTATTTATTATTTTTTCCTTTGTGGCTATGCGAGAGGTAGAGCTTGTGCATTGCATTGCATCATATTGCACTTATATCATATGCATAATTATGGTTAGCTGTGTAGAGAACCTGTGGGGCGATGTGGGGCTGAGGTTATTATTGTTGTGAGGCTCAGAGTAGGGGTAGGTAAGGTGGTATCAGACTGGCGTTGTTTCTATGTAGGTTATGGCCAGGATGTTGGTATTGTTTCGATTTCAATTTATGTTGTATGGTCTCTATTTGTTCTATTGCCTTACATACTCGATACATTCTTGATAACATCCAAATCTACTCCTCAAAGTGAGAAAGTGTAAATGGTCATACATAATATAATTTATCAAGCTATGAGTCGAAGTCGAATCCCACAGAGAAATAGGTGAGAAGAGATTACTGAGATGATGAAATATATGATTTATCATCTAACAAAAATATTCTGATAAGTATTGAAATAATTGATAGTGAAAACTAAATTTTAAGCTATAACGCAAGTGTTTATAATCAATAAGAAATAAACCAGTGTTTTCATTTCGGGTTGCTCCACCTGAAGTTTCCAATCAAGATCCCAATAGTGCCTTTATTTCTGTTGTTTGCTCCCCCTGAAGTTCCCAATCAAGATCCTGATAGTGCCTTTCTATTTATATGAAGATAATCCCTGCACGATTACTTGATGTCTCTCAACAATTAAGCAATGCTTCTCTTCATTTAATCTCTTGAAGAAATCAGAGTTCAAACAAATCGATTATATTCTACCAAGTAAATTCAACTTATTTCCAGGAGAATTCATTAAACAAGGGTTAGCACCTTGAGTCCTTATTGATTAATCCTACCAAACCCTAATAAACCTTTTCAAGTGTAATTAGGGTAAATTTGGCATGAATTGCTTCTTGCAACCACCAAGCCTAACTTGAAATCAAGGATTAATCAAATATAATTAAATCCACTATAGGAAATTAAGATGAGATCTCTAGGCTTTGCAACCTAGTTGGGGTTCGCAACCTTAGTAAAGAAATTATCTACTCGTAATGAGAGAAAAGAAACAACAAATTGAGTTAATCATGAATTACTTACAATAAGCTTGAGAAATTGTTTGATCTACATGTCATGCCCCACTTTGGGAGGCGTAACTGGCACCTAATGCTACACTAGACCCTGAGCTGATATAGCTGGACATATACACTTCTGGTGCATACCAGCAACATATAATCAAGAAAAAAATCAGCTATATCTTGGCTCAAAACATACCTCTAGGCCGACAAGGCCACAACATACACCTATGCAAAATAGCTAACCCAACAGTTGCGATGATAACATCATTCTATGCGGGTCGACAAGATCACCATGCTATCTAAATCATAACAAAGAAAGGTAGAGGCACATTCACATATATACAAGCCGACAAGGCTGCTAGAAAGTAACACAACTAGGCCCCACACATCCAACAACGCATGTCTAACTCAAAAATGTAGTCTGCAAGCCTCTAAAGAGTAAAATATTAATCGGGACAGGGCCCCGACCTACCCCAAAACTATACATCAAAAGACAGGCCAACCTATAGTGTCTAGCAACTCTAGAGGAAGGGAGCAGACCAGTCTGTTGAATTTGAACTGCTACTAAGGAGGTCTTTGGAACCTGTCTATCTGAACTTGCAGGCAAGTATTCAGCGCCCCATGCATGGGCATCAGTACAATATGTATGTAAGGCCGTAATAATAAACTGAAAAGAAGCTGATAGAGAAACTGAAAGTAATTAGCAATAAGGTCCAGAAGTTAACCTGCATAATCTTATAACATGAACAGTAGCTAGCGGGAAAATATACAAAAAAACCTAACCTGGCCCCCATAAGCTTGGAAGGTACAAACAACATAAAAAAACCTACCTGGGCCCCCATAAGCCCCGACAAGCGCAAAACAATCTGCACACTCCTATCTGTATGACCGTAGCCCCGCAGGAAAGTTGAATTCCTTGCTTCTCCACCTGCTTCCTTGCTCGTTCCCGAGTCCATCTCCGATTTCTCCCAAATCTTAACTCCCTAAAAAGTATGTTTTTCCTGCAAAACAACGCTAATCATGTTGGTTAGTATAAAATCACACTTTCATACAATTTACATGAGAATGTACACACATTGTTGGA
>JACEIK010018186.1:0-11041 GCA_018107945.1 Datura stramonium | reverse complement strand
ATATGCCCAAGTGATACTCAAATGCATCGTTTGAGCCTTGTTTATCAAACAATGTTTGTACATTCTCATGTAAATTGTAGGGAAGTGTGAATTTATACTAGAAAACATGATTAGCATTGTTTTGCAGGAAAAACATACTTTTTATGGAGCTAAGATGCATGTTAGGAGGAATCGGAGATGGACTCTGGAGTGAGCAAGGAAGCGGCTGGAGAAGCAAGAAATAAAGAGGCTCCGCGATGGAGTCGTGACACGCTGCCATCGCGGATGCATTCTGTCCGAGAGATATAATTTCAAGAATTTCCAGAGAGGGTTCGCGATTGTGTCGTGGCACGTTGGAATCAAATTCCTGGATCTTAACATTCCAGTGAAGGGGCGCGTTAAATTGTAGGGAAGTGTGAATTTATACTAACCAACATGATTAGCGTTGTTTTGCGGTGAAAAACATACTTTTATGGAGCTAAGATGCATGTTGGGAGGAACCGGAAATGGACTCAGAGTGAGCAATGAAGCTACTGGAGAAGCAAGAAATAAAAGAGGTTCGGCGATGAGCCGTGACACGCCGCCATCGCGGATGTATTCTGTCTCGGAGATATAATTTCAAGAATTTCCAGAGGGTTCGCGATTGTGTCGTGGCACGTTGGAATCAAATTTATCTTAACATTCCAAAGGAAGGGGCGCGTTTTGCACCGTGGTACGCCGGATATGCTCGCGTTGTATGCCGTGGCTACGTTGCGATAATTACCTCGACGGCTAAATTTTGTAGAGTTTCCACGTTGGTGCACCGTGTCACGGAGGCAAAGGTTCGCGATGCACTCCGTGACACGTTGCTTGTTATTCCGGGAAAATCTCACCAAAAGATAAATAGAACACTTAGGTTCATTTTTAATTATTCTCGACTTGGTGGAGCAAGAACGCGGGTTACAAAGTGCTTGAGAGGACGAAAATTCTTAGGGTTTTCTCTATCCCTTTCTTCTTTCTTTCAATTTTTTGTATGATCTACACTCATTTAACGATGTTTATTCCATAAATGAGTGGCTAATTCCATTTCTCACGAGGTTAGAAACACTTGTATTAAAATGTACTATTGATTCTTGGTTTTTTCATCTTTTCTTCTATGGTTGTTCTATTTAATTGTTTACCGTATTAATGTCCGGCCAATGTTAATGTAAATCCAAAAAGTCCTAAGCCACCCGAGAGGGCACGAAACCGAAAAGTTGTGAATTAATAGGATATGATCTGTTCTTTGTTTGGGAAAATTGAGAATTGATTTACCTTCGTGATAGAAATATACCCGAAGTCGTATTATCAAGATTGGAATCTATTGTGATGGCTAGAACATGAATTTCTTCTTATCACGTAAATGTAGGTGGAAGGTTCATGATTCTTAAGTTGGGTTAAATATGAGAGTTTTAACTATAGGCATAAGTTCACTAGCAACCTGAGAAAGATAAACTATGTATGTTGATAATTAATTTCTTTACATGTTCATTTAGCCTCAAAGATGCTCACATTCATAGTTCGACTCACTTGTATAATTATTTTAGCTTAAGATAAAATTAGTTCACAAAATATAAAACTTTTCTTCACCGTTGTCCTCATTTTAGAGTTACAAGAAATTGACACTTGGGGTGATTTTGCCCCGTAGTCCGCCCCGTGGGATCGATCTTGGCTTACTTGAGCCACTTACTACTTGTTCGACCACGTGCACTGCGCGTAGTCATCCGTGACACCGAATGTACATCAACCCCGCCCACCGTAGCTCATCATCCCCAGCTCCTCATTCGGCAAGATTCCATCTAGACCTCGAGGAGATCATAGATGCGGAGCATTAGGCCTTCGTGGGACAACAGGAGCATGTTAGGGGAACACACTTTTCCTAGTTTGTAGGATGGCATGAGGCACCAGTAAGTTCTTTGAAATGTACAGATAGTTGTTTTGGGTGTGAGAAGACTGACACATGCTCAGAGATTGTCCTTCATCTAGACAAATGGCGATAGTAGGAGTCGTGTCTTTGACGACCCAAATATAGGTCTCGACTACATTACGTAACTTGGAACCACAAATGGCTCCAAGTCCACCCATGGCATGAACATATCACTAAAGAGCATAAATTAAACAAAACCGATAAACTAAACATGAATAAGCAAAGTCTACAATCATATCATCCATACTGCAGTAAACACCGACCAAGCGATATTTACTCTTACATTGTCACGCCCCGCCTTGGGAGGCAGAATCGCATCCGGTGCCTTACTAGATCTCGAACTGACTAAGCCGACTAAGCCTAAGGGACTCTAGTGTAGGGTTGACTCTTAACTCAAATCAAGAAAACGACGGCTATATAGCAAACTCTATAAATACAAACCCCCAAACACTCGACAAGGCCTATAGCCACCGTGGAATGTAAACAAAATTTCAACTGTAGACAAGCAAATATAGGGGAGTCCGATGCGGGCGACAAGGCCACCATGATTTCTAGTTATAATGAAATATGAAATAAAGTACTAAATCAAACATGACCGACAAGTGTCTTCAACCAACAACTAACAAGACCCTACACGGCCAACATACATAATCTAAAGTACATATGGCCCTACACGCCGATATCAAATAACCAGCTGTGAAATAATACAATTCGCAAGCCTTCTAGGAGTAATAAGATGGTCGTGGCCTCGCTACCCATACTGCATAACAAAAAAAGAAAGTAAACCTCAAACACTCAAACTCCGGAAGATAGGAGCTGAAGGCCTGCACTGATCGGGACTATGAGGGATCCGCTCCGTCTGGTGGAGTACCGGAGGTAATGCAAATACTTCAAGAGGGCGCTGCACTACGTGCACTTGTATGTAGCAATAATAGTAAATGACTCGAAAGTAAGTAATAGAGCGACAATATCTCAAGTAAAGAGAACGGGATCAAACTAACCAATATAATGGAATAAGAACTAGATATAACTATAAAAGAAGAGTAGGAGTTATACCACAACGAGGCATCCTACTATCTAACTATCGCAATCCAAAGCAACGTACATACCTTACTTGGCCCCCGTAGTTTTAAGGTATCATCAACATAGCACAACCCACTTGGGCCCCCATTAGCCCTAGTGAGTACATCTCAATTTATATACCTACAAGGTCATACCGCATCACCTAGTAGCTATAAGCATCCCCGCCATTCCCCCGTATGAAACTTGGGCCCGCCGGTCCCGACTATAGTTGTGTTCGAGTCCTGGAGGACTTGGAAATATACACCTGTGTGCAACGCTCGACGAGGGTGTGTATAGGACAACCACAACAAAATATGAGGAGTTGGCTCTCATCTTCGCCCCTTGCGACAACATGCCGCTCCGTAGAGCTACATATCCTCGCTCTCTGTGACTAGTCGACTACAACTACAAACCCTAAGCACATGTATATAATGTAATCCAAATTTCAAAACCAAAGATGTATATAGGTCTCTAACTGGAGCAATAATGACTATACATAATAATATGTCAACATGATATAATATTCCTAAAATACTTTACTGGGATTCATATTGGATTACTATATCAAGAAACTAACTCGCCGAGAGAAACCGCTTACATACTCGATCGTTGGTTTACTGATTAATCAAGAAGCCTAAAGCTTAGTATTCAATGTTTTTCCCAATCAATCACATTCACGAAAGAATAGAACTAATTTCATTACTATGTTTGAAGAAAACAATACGTTATATGTATATATACCGACTATTCTTCAAATTTTTATCAAGAACGATCGAAAACTCGTACTTCTGGGATATAGAAGGGAGAAATATTTACTTTAAACCTTGGATTGTATTAACACTATTTTGGAGAAATTCCAATCACTTTGCCTCGGCGGGACGATGATTCTTCGAAGGAATTTTAATAAAATAAGTCCGTAGAAATGCTCCTCGCAAACTTTATACTTCGATACCCGAAGTTAATTTCTGCGGTTACGCGTTTAGCGGCGTAATCAAAACAAAATTATATGAACCCTTCGTCCTCCCTTTGTTTCTGGTCGATCTATATGTGGAAATGACATAAAATTTAAGGGTGAGGCCTATATATATTTGCATCCGTATGCATAGTAACGTGGCACGTTGGCCAATGCACCGTTTTGGCTCCATGCCATCAAGCAATGCGAGGTAGATCCCTCGTGCTACTTTTTGCCCTTTGCCGCCTCGGTTTGGCTCCTTTTGCTAAATCCAGCTGGGATTGCTCGGCTCTTCCCGGCTCCTCCTTTCTCACACGTAAGGCATTTTTAAAACATTGAACCAACATGCGAATGGGCCAACTACGTGATAGAAACTTACGGTGTAACATCCTCCCTTAAGAATATTCATCCTCGAATGTAAACTTTCGCAAGAACTTTAACTTGCAATTACTTGTTCTGGAAAATTTCGCGTAGTTCCCCGTAATATGTAATTATCCAAAACTCAAACGCGTAAAAGTCCAATACATGTACTCCACACGACTATGGCATTCATTTCACGATAGACTGAGTCAACTACTCCACATGTACATGTATATAATGCAATTCATGAAACAACAATAACGATATACATCTCGTCGCACAATTCGGATTATGTTTGAAATAACCGAGGATATCCGTTTATATCTCTTCGCTTCCTGTGTCATCTCCTCTCGATTCGTATTTCGCCATAATACTTTAACAAGTGACGTGCCCAGCAAGTGTACGGTCGCAAGTAATATAGTGGCTCTTTTTAAGAACCTGATTATCGAACCCAAGGGATCGGACCCATTCTCTAACTATACATTTATAGTGTGAATCTTAAATATCTAAAGTGTTGGTTATAGACATTTTCGTGTGAGAATAATTAAGTCTAAGTTCGGGGTCAACGAAATATTCTTAAGGTACCTAGGAGCAACATAGGGTTAAAACCGATTAGTCATGCGATAATAAGATTTGCAAGGGAATGAGCATGGAACTACAATTGTTATTTCACATAACTGGAATTGCATGTTCATGGTCTTTCGAGCTTCTAAACACGGTGCAATCTAGCCACTGCATCTTTAAGTGAGCGAGGAGTTTAATTTTCTAGTCACGGCAATCAATTATGTTGTGGTTTCATGTGAAACGATTAGGGACTTTCGTACTTCTAACCATTTAACACAACTCACCCGCACACCTACTTTTCGAGTGGTGATGTGACATCCCAAGTTGGTCTTTCATAACCCGTGTCAACCAAGCAAGGTGTTCGGTATATTTCTATCCCAACACTAATCTCTCCGAGATTACTTCATGCCCCCACATTCTCATGTCCCAATTTTAGGTAATGCCTTCTCAAGCTATTTCCTGTTAACAATATGCTTTATGGTGATCAATCATAAAAACAACCAACAAAACATAATGCAAGACGGAAACAACAATCAATAACTCAATTCCAAACAATATCATAAAATTACAATCATAATTCATGGCTTCAACCCTAGAGGAAGGGTTCTGCCATTCATGTTAGTAAAATCCACAAGTAATCTACCCCTAATCTACTATTAATCTACTCGTAACTACATACTTACATGAGATTGGTAGATGAGAAGGAATTTGATGAACCCTAGTGAGTTCTCCCCACCTCCCTTCACTCCTATGCAGCTTTTTCCGAATAAAATCGTGACCAAAATGAAAATAAGAGCTAAGGGTCCTATTTATAGTAATGGAGAACGTGTATACTTGGGCTCGTCAGAACGGCTCGTGTCACGGAGTGTATTCGTTGAGCACCGCTCCGTGACACGGAGGCATCACGAAAGCTCACCGGGAATTCAACCCTAACCGCCTTGGCAAAGATAAGTTGCCGCGATGGCAACGTGGCACGCGCTTGGGTAGCTGGCCACACACTTGTGGGTCGCGGAGCCTCATGCCGTGGCACGCGGCCAACGCGCATGGGGGCTGTTTTAGGCAGCTCCGCCCGTGGCACTGACGCGCTTGGCCGTTTTGGGCCTCTCTTTGGCCGAAGTTCGCGTGTTTCGATTCCTTCTCCAGTTTCCTTACTTCACCACCATGAATTAGCTCAAAAGTCAGCCAAAACCTACAAACAAAGGCTAATCATGTTGGTTAGCACATATCTTCACTTTTATATAAAATCACATGAAAATGTATCAAATAGCTTAGACAACACGACAAATTGTTGTGTGCCGCATCACATGACCTATATTTTTCCGTGATCACAACCCCACACTTAAAGCCTTGTTCGTCCTCGAACAACCATTTACATATCATGCATATGGAGAGTCCCACATAACTAATTTAGCAAGATGATTCAAGCTACGGCTATAATGATTACGCAAGATGCAAGTTAAAAATAGAACAATCTATGAAATACAACTATGTTAAGACTTCTTAACCCCAATAATCGACTCTCAATTTAAGCAAACTCATGTCAATCAACTGCTTAAGAAATCCCACATGAATTTTATCCTTCATTAAACATGTGCCCTCACGGAAAGAGAGTTACCAATCACACGCAAAAATAATTTTTACATCACAACATGTGTGGGTTTATAAAAAGAATTTACACTCACTCACAAAGAATTCACATGCTTCATGTCATGACCCATAAGTCAGCCCTTAGTGTTTTACTCACTAATTTAAGGATGTGTAAACGTAAGATCAAGTAGGGACTTGAAGGTTGTAACGTAACTGTGTAGGTACTATTATGGCCGTAATAGTGACTCATCTTCCTAAGCGCTTTTAATACATCTTCTCATGGCGAACTTCCCTTCCCTTACTTCTACCTTTTTATCCTTGATGGTTTTCTTTTTCCTCTTTTTGTTCCCCTTTAATTTAGGCACTTTTGACTTGTCAAGAAGGAGCTCTATGAATAATTTGTATTACTTTGTTTTCTACTCCTTACAATAATCGCCCATTTTCTACACAAGTGCACTCTTTGACCTTTTTTTTTTTTTTCAACTTCTTACAACTTGCTACTTTTCATTTCTTTTCATTCTCCTCACTTTTTACTCTTTCGCATTTTTCTTCCCGCTTAGGAGCTTTTGGGTCAAATTCAAGGTTAATGAAAGAAACGGATTAAGCTTATGTTGCATGACAAAGAATAGGCTCAAGGCTCAACAGTGGCTAACTAGGATTAATTTTTCAAGGTAGGTAAACGGTAGGATAAACAATAAGGTTAATTCAAAGAAATGCCTAAATCATCTCCTACAATTCATATCTTTCGTTTCGCTTCATACACAATTGCAAGTTCTAGACAATCCACACAAGATAGAATACTCAAAACCTTACCCTCACCGCACATGCTCAATCTAAGACACATTCAACAGACTCTACTTCCGCCTAATCACAAGAATTCAAAATTAAGCTTCAATTATATTGAGTCACATTCAAGAGCCTAAGTGTCTCAACAAAGTTATAAACTTGCATCATTCAATACTGAACATACTTGCATCCTACCATCATGTCTAGCACGTAACAAGAACATCAAGCATCCATTAGCTATGGGTTCAAAAATCCCAACATCTATCGACTAATTTTCCTCAGACTGGCCGTCATCCATCCATCGTCGGAAATGGGCCCCTAACGATGACTAAAACATTATATGTTGACAAATAAAAATAAAAAAATGTAAACAAAATTTTATTCTTCTGCCTAAAACACCCCCGTCTAAAGAACCAAAAGAAAACTAATCGGGTGATGAACTCATGCTTGACTCACACAAAAATTTTTCAAAATTTTCAACTTTTTCCACACAAGCATTACATTCACCAACAATTTGTTAAGCACAAAAATTTTGAAATTTCCCGAAATTTCCTCACCCCACACTTAAATCATGCTATGTCCCCGTAGCATCAAATTAACATTTCACGAGGGTGAGAAATACCCCCGAGGCCTTGTGGCCTAGCTAGTAGCATGTTATCCACAAATTGCACGAGCGGGTGGTCGAATTTCCACACTTTTCCTTTTCCATGCTTCCTAGCTTTCCTCCTCCGAGGTACTTAGACTTCTCCACCTCGTGCCTAACTTTCCACCAAAAACACAAACAAACAAATTAAAATAACAAAATCCAAACAGAAAATCAAAATTACTATGTACCGAGGTACCCTTGGGTTGCCTCCTGCGCTTTGTTTTACGTCGTGGCACGACGTGGACTCCGCCCTTTTCGTGACATCTCAAACTCCGGGTTCTCTCGAGAACCATCTCCTTTTCTTTTGCCGTCGAGAGGAAACAAAATTCTCCACTCTCTTCCCTCCCTTTCTCCAACTTCTTTTAATTTGAAGCCTTTATCGACCTCCTGGGCACAACACTGCTGCCTTGGCCGTGCACCCTATGGACTCCTCCCCCACACTTATCCTCCACCAACACACTAACTTGACAAAGGTTTTTGTAGCCGATGGGTTTGTTCTTGCAGACCTAAAAGATTTCTTTCTTCATTCCTCACCTCGCCCTGTGGTCCCTTCTCTCAAATCTCACCACCGTCTCGTGGCTATGAATGGCCGTCCTGTGATTAGGGGTACTGTCATCAACTCAAAATCTAAAACAATAAAATCAGCAGGTATAATAAATTTACCTACTTTGATGAGAAGGTCCTCTATGATCCCGTCAGTGACACTCGCGACTTGTCACCAGCCGCAACATCAACCTTGTCGGTTCTGGGCCTTCCCAACCCTCAAGGTGTTGAATAAGGATAGGGGCATTAGATTAATCACGTCTCTTAAATCACACAAAGTTTTGGAGCACGCTTTACTAATTTGTATGGGGAGGGTAAAACTCCCTGGGGCTTTAGCTTTTGGCATTTTGCTCAACACCCTATGATCGCACTCCGCCAAGCATACTGGGCCTGGATGACATCATAATCTAACTTTTGTTCGCCATCAATAGCCCTCAAGTATTTAGCATACTTGGGCATTCCCCTGCAAGACATCAATAAGAGGCACTTATGTGGAAGTTCTTTTAAAGTCTCAAAGAACTTTTGAAACATTCCTCCTCCTCGCTTCTTTCTTAGTCTCCGAGGAAATGGTGGTGGTGGTCATAGCCGGGCCGCAATGAAGATTGCACATTTGTTGCCCAAGACCCGATTTACCCGCAATGGTGGATGGTCCCGGTCTTACTAACCCCGCCGCACCTCTTTCTCCACTTTCTAGGCATCACCGCCAATCGTTTTCCGCTTTCTAAGATCGATGGCACCGATTCGCCGGGGGTTAGGATTCGTTGCGTTGGTAATCTCTCATGCCCTCATATTTTGAGTGTACCGCTATTTGACCCACTTGCTTTTCACGATTTCTGGTGGCTACTGGCTGTCTATTAAGTCTCAAGCTTTCCATCCTTGCTTGATTTTCAAGCACCGAGCTATCTCCATAATTTTCATGTTCTCAATGCGGCCGCTTACTCGCCCATCAATCGCCTATTCTCGCCGATATCGATGTTGTTGAGGTTGCATAAAATTCTCGTTTTGATTTCCACCCCAAAAAGAATTTGGGTGGCCCTGTCAATTTCTGTTGAGTTGTTTCCAAAATTCCCGATTCCTTTGCACATTCCCAACAAATTGGATCGATTCCGGACACTCCACAAGATTCTCAAGCAGCCCATTATTACTACAATAAATTTCACACCAACTCGCAGCTTGTCAACCGGCATTAACCTGGCCCTCGTGTTGGTGCATACTCGCCTTATTGAACCGAAATAACATTTGATGTTGAAACGAAGCTAATCGTGCTGCCAAGGCATTCAAACTCCTCTCGCTTCTGTCAACCCCGATCTTCTTCCTCGCTCTCTGATGATTCGCCTGCCACTGATTTCTGTGCAATTTTGCTCAACAAAGTGTACAACTCATCATATGTCTTCCAAGGCTTGCCCACCGCAGTCTAGTAATATTTTTGTAATGTGGTCAAGACTTTCTACAAAGGTATACAAGACTTCATTTGATTACTTCATGGTGGGGACAGCTTTCTCAACACGACTTGAATCTTTCCCAAGCTTTCATATATAAATTCTCATCGCTTCTGCTTGAAACCGAGTATCTCACTTCTCAACTTTGCGCTTTGCCGAAGGAAAGAATCTCGATAAGGAACTTTCTAGCCAAGTCATCCTATGCAGGTTATGGAGTTCGTGGTTCAAATTTTCACATTTTTCGCCTCTCCCAATAGTGAAAATGGGAAGAGGGTTAAGCGGATATGCACTGTGGGACACGGCAGGGGACGTAACGTGTCACTAATCTCAAGAATGCCTGTAGTGCCGCCAAGTGTCCTCATGTGCCATTCCAAGAATCGACCACTAGAATGCAACAGCTGCACCATATTCTCGTTTAAGCTCAAAGTTCCCTCCAGTTCCGGCTATGGATACTAGAGGTCACACGTTAATGGGATGGCTACCGCGAACCGGCTCCAACCGCTATTAATGCCGATAACAGCTTGTACTTGTCCCGCGGTGGTTGTTGTTGTACCTTTTCTTGAAGTCTCTTCAAATTTTTGCTCTAGAGCTATTCTCCTTTGAAAATGGATTTAACGTTCAAATTCAAGCAAATCTGCCTAATGCTTCACTTTGAAGCGCCTACAGACAACCTCGGTCACCCGCAAATAGACAAACTAAGACCAAGTTTCTCAATATTAAGAAAATTTAAAAATCACAAAAATAGATAAATTATCAAAACTTCGCCAGTCCCCGCACCCGGCGCCTAAAACTTGACGTGCCCGCAAGTGTACGGGTCGTGCAAGTAATATAGTGGCTCTTTTTAAGAACCGGATTATCGAACCCAAGGGACTGGACCCATTCCTCTAACTATCAATTTATAGTGTGAATCTTAAATATCTAAAGTGTTGGTTATAGACATTTTCGTTTGAAGAGTATTTAAGTCTAAGTTTGGGTCAACGACATATTCTGAAAGTGCCTTAGGAGCAACATAGGGTTAAAACCGATTAATCATGCGATAATAAGATTTGTAATGGATCGAGCATGGAACTACCAATTTTTATTTCACATAATTATAATTGCATGTTCATGGTCTTTCGAGCCTCTAAACACGGCAATCTAGCCTCACTGCATCTTTGTGAGTGAGGAGTTTAATTTTC
>JACEIK010018184.1:0-11044 GCA_018107945.1 Datura stramonium | reverse complement strand
TACTTAGTGATTCTTGAACGGGGTTTTATGCATGTATTGTTTTTCCCTTTGTTTTGATTGATTCTTGACAGTTGCAAACGTTAGGACTTGCCTTATTCTTGCTTACCGGATCAAGTAGGCAAATAATGGAAAAAGGGATTAACAATGGAGATTTGAGGCTATTAACCCTCATCTAATAGCTTGAGCTTGTCCGGGGATAGCTAATCCGATATTAAGGGTAAGCGTCAACTAAAGTACACCCATATACGGACCAAGTTGCGTGGTGAAAATCATCTAGGTAGGGGACCAACCATTTAGGTGAACCTAACTTACCAATATTGCATGTTAAACCCCGAAATAGATCACTAGTGCATAAGCCTTGTAGTTATGCAATCTTGGGGAACACAATCCTAGTCAATCATTAATTGAAACAAACCAAATTTGATTTCAATATTTAGCAATTTTACTTTTTTTATTATTCTATATTTTTCCCCCTTTGGAAATAAGTAAATCAATAGTAATAGTTATTCGCATTAACCTAAGTTCTTACCATATTCCCTTTGGGATCGATCTCAACCTTTGTTGGGTTCTATATTTGACAATCGACCGCTTATATCTCAATTGCGAGGTATAATTTGGGTGACATCAGTATACTATCTGACAAGCCTAACTTATATACTACGTATCACTCAGTGGGCATACGTAGCCCCCTTAGGCCTAACACACTGTTACTTTCTCCTGTAGAATCCTAGATAGCCACTAACAGGCGTATTCTATGTGTCCATAACTTGCCAGTTAGTCATGGAAGTAGTTATAAAGTCAACTGGCTTATAAAGGAAAGGGCGAGGTCTGGGGTGACCTGACCATACTCTAAAGGTGATACTAGTAGAATAGTCGTTCATAAGCGCACAATAAGGTCATAGGCGACTAACTATATAGTTCCCTTACCTAAAATGACTATAGGGATGCAATAACTGGATACGATTCTAATCTGCCACAATAGCCTTACAGGTACTCACACCAATTATTAACCCCAAGCTAAAACTGTAATTCTAAGGTTCTATCTCTATAGGCGTTAATCTAGTCTGTCTGGGTAGAATATAGCTAATGTAAGCAATTCATAGCCCCGTAGGCAGGTGTTCTTAAACTTAGCCCTTCTAGGAAACATGCATGCGGGCATATATATGGATATCCCGAGGCGTTAGCCCCATGTATAACAACTAATAAGGTCCTTACTTAGGATATCACGTATTCTATTAGACATCTAACAACTAGGGTGGTTTCCTGAGCGATCAATATGACCAACTATAAGACGAAAGAAGCTACACGGTCACTGACAGTATGTAATTCACCTAGAAAGCTACCACCCAGTTCATTAGGTAATCCTGGTGCCACTGACTCGAAGGTATGGCCACTCTATCAAGATTCTAGTCCTGTAGGTATCAAGGTACACCCATGGCCTGTAGGAGAGATTTACTGTATATATAGGCGTCTAATAGAAAGGTATATCACCAAGCTATGCCTTATGCTGCCTAACTTAACAAAGCATGCTAATAGCTAATCACATGCCTCTTTGGCCTCAGTATGGCAGCAAAACATTTCTAGTCTCTCTAGACGGTAAATAACTGAATAGGGGATCTCTTTGTCGCTTCTAACGATAGTCAAAACTGAATATAATATTCCCCAACAAGGGGTACTATGTTACAACCTCAATCCATCTCGTAGAAGCTAACCACAATATATATAATCATAAGCTACTACAAAATTACAAGTCGTATTAACTATACGATGAGAATAACTTGCCTAAGGAGGTTAGCCTTAACATACCTCAATTGTCGAATTCTTGTTTTAATCAATCCTGCTTCGATCCATAACTTGTAATCCTTCCCTACTCCAGCTCTTACGTCAAGGGAATAAAGCTGTTCTAATTCAAGAAAACAACCAGTAACATCGAATATGAACCACAACGATCACAAGTCTTACTCTTTCCAATTCATCCAAAAGCTTGTGAATTTCTGAGAATTCAAAAGGTAGAAATACTTACTTATTGCTTGTGAACATTTAGGACTCAATTAGAAGTGATTTCCACAATCTCTACTTGGCGGTTCTCTGTCAAACTGGGCTATTTTCAAAGATTCAACTCCATAGATACATTCTTTATAGGCCCAAGAGTCATTACCCAAGATGAATTTACAAACAAATGACGTTTAGCAGCATAATCTGACTCCAATTCAATAAAAACCTCGTAACCTATTTCTCCAATTCCGTAGCGCTCTTTGGAAATATTTTAAATGAAATAACATTTCACACTTAAATGTATATATATACTTGAGGCGGTGGGCAGGGTCCACGACCCCCCCATCACGCTGCTCAATGCAGGGGATGGAGGTCCATAATGCGGCGCCAGTGCGGCCTGCCTCCGGTCTCCTTCCACCTGCTAGCTTGACGACACGCTCGCGTGCTCCACCCCCGAGCCTTTTCCTGATCACGTCATACTCTATAACTCTCATCATGCGTACAGACACATTGTTTAAACAACAGAAACTTACGGGATGTAATATCAACCCCCCTTAGGAACAATCGTCCTCGAATGTGATCTAATCTTAAGAGACTCAGTCCTTAGGCTTTGCTTAAAAATTTTGTTAGAGTCTCCCATATAATATGGACGATCCGGAAACCTAAAACACAACAAAGTACAACACAGGTGTCTCATAAGACGCTACAAACAACTGAATACATAGCTCTATAAAAATTAAGTGAGCAATTAACAGTAATAGTAGCAAAAGCAACAAAACAATATCTGAACAACTGCCTCACCTCATGTCGTTCTCAACTCTCAACATTATCTCTTCTACATTTCCATCCCTCTATGAAACTCTTAACAAAGGCTATATGTTTGGTTCTCAATCAGTGGATCTGTCAATCCAGTATAGCTATTGAGATCTCCTTGTAGGATGGCTCTTCTGTGACCTAAACATCCTCAACTGGGATAATCCGAGAAGGGTCTCCTATACACTTGCATAACACCAATACATGAGAGACTATATGAATAGATTCTAGCCCCGAAGGAAATTCTAACTCATAGGCTACTTGGCCTATCTTCCGGAGGAACTAACATGGCCTGCTAAATCTAGGGCTAAACTTGTCCTTCTTACCAAATCTTATAACGCCCCTCACTGGTGAAACATTCAGGAATACCCAGTCATCAACACAAAACTCTAAATCTCTGCATCGTATATCGGAATAATTCTTCTAATGTAACACTCCAAAAGTTTCTAAGATTAGACCCCATAATTAGATGAAGTTCAATAGAAAAATCAGCAGTTGCCTCAGAACGACTCATCTAACGAGTCGTTGGTCTCTCCAATGACCCATTAGAGGGAGCCATGGGAAGGATTTTAGAAATAGTTCAAGAGGATTTTCATACCATGAGAGGATATAATAAGTCGTCGTGGGAAGTAACAACTCATTAGTTGTAGCTGTGGTAAGCTAGCAGACCAGGCTTCTCAGAGACAACGAGCCAAGTGAAAACACGTTGGTTGCTGTGACGGATTGTACTGAAGAGTCATTAGTAGGAGTTCAAAGTTTCTAGTTAAGTGACGATGGACGGAGACAATGAGCCACAGGTGGAGCAAAAACCCATCTTGTCCGTCGTTGGAAGGAAATCAATAGTTGGACCACCGGTGAAGACAGAAGGTGACGACGAGTCATTGGATGAGGTAACGACTCATCCTGTTGGTCATTGCTTGAGGAAGAAGAAGCTGAGGAATTATTTCTCTAGTGGAAACGGATGGTCACAACGAGTCGTGGTGAGGATTGTGCTCACTGACGGGCAGATTTTTAAGCCTAATCCCAGGGAAATTTTGGTAAAGTCCTTTGCTTCCAATTTTTAAATGATGTTGATTTGGGAATTTCAAGGGTTGAAATTAAGGGGTTTTCACTAGGCTAAGCTCCCATTCTTCAAAAAACCATCCGTGAGTTCCTTCCTCTTCATCTCTTAAGACTCAAGGATTCAACTAGGGTTTCTTCAAAGGCTTCAAGGGTTAAGTTCAAGTGGGGATTTCTTCTAATCAGGTATATTGGTTTTCAACAAGGATATTCTTTCATCCTTGTTCCCCCAAACTTTTTATTAAAAACCCAAATCTCTTGATCTTATAAAAGCATGTTCTAGGGTTCAATTTATGCATGAATTCTCATATATTTTTACTTGAATTATAAGAACCGACATGGTTAATAGTCGTGTATGCTTATGAATTTACTTATACCTTTTTGAATCAGGTGTATGATATGTTAATAACATGAATTTAGGACTTTCACCGTGAGTTAGCCTGGAATTTCAAATTGGAATTCATTAATTATTCATATTCTCTTATCATGAACTTGCATCCTTGTTTAAAGTATATGTAGATCATATGGGTCCCCGCAAATTTAGAATACATGTTTTATTATATATGTTGGAATACGATTAGAACTTATGCGCTTTGACCAATGTAAAGTATTTGCATGTTTTCACTAGGGTTTCGATGTAAATGTATTGGGTATGAGTTGAATCTACAGAGCCTTCATGAATCTAGAATATATGCTATATAATGTGAATTTGAGATTCAAAAGAAGTGGACATGTTTAAAGTATGATTTGATCCTATCAATGCTTAATGAAAGTAGAATGTACGATTTAAATGATGATTCGAGACTATGATGATATGAACTATGATGATAAAAAATAAGATTGATCCTTCAGATCTTTGGACTTGTTGTTAGTAGAAAGTAACCTTAATTAACTCAAAATGAGTCCAGTATGATATTCAGTATGATGTAAATAGTTGAATTCTCTGGTCTCTGATTAGATGAAGTGACTTAGACTAGACGAATGATGTCAGACTAGTGACCTCCATGTTCTAGTTTATCAGGACTCTCCATAGTCGAGAATGTTTCCCCTCAGTCAGTCAGGATGTTCTCCTTAGCTCAGTTAGGGATTCTCATTAGCAGAGAATGTCTCCCTTAGCTTAGTCAGGGATTCTCATTAGCAGAGAATGTCTCCCTTCGCTCAGTCAGAAATTCTCATTAGAAGAGAAGGTTTCCCTTAGTCAGTTAGTGACACTCCATAGTAGAGAACATCTCCCTTAGCATAGTCCATGATATCAATTCATTTCAGCTCTGTATAGACTCTGATTTTAGTTTAAATCATATTTAGAAGAATTAAGTCTCACTTATCAGCAGATGGCTAGTAAAGTGTATGACAGTAGTTACAGCTTCAGTTCTCAGTATATGTTCAGTACATGACCCCTACGCATCAATTTGATTATACTTCAGTAAACGTTTTCAAATAAGAGGTTCATGTCAATACTTATGATTATCTCAATCAGGGTCATTGTATTTCATCTCAGTTATATATTCAGTGTTGCATTCTGTTTACTTTCCTCTCGTACACTTGCATATTTAGCTTACTTACGTTTCCCGCATGCTCAGTACATTCTATGTATTGACCGTATACTTTATGTGCTATATCATTTCATGATATAGATTCAGGTTTCCAGGCTCAGCCGCATGGTTAGATACGCTCCATTCCCATCTCAACTGCTTGTGGTGAGTCCTCATCTCCCGAGAATGTTATCTATGTTTTTCTTCTATTTTCATTTATGCTTAAGTTTTCAGACTTTAGGAAATAGCTAAGGGCTTGTCCCAGTAACTTATCAGTGTAGTAGAGGCTTTTAGACTTTTGTAAACAGATTCAATTGATGTATCCGAGTTTTATTGGATTATGTTTTATGTATCAGTTAGCTTCCATTCAGTTATGATTCTATTAGTTATTGTATAGTTAATGTTATGCTAGATCATGCCACGGGTCGACCTGGAGCCTCTCGGGGTTCCTTGTCCCATGTCTCGATCCAGGTCTATGTTCGGCTCGTGACAAATTTGGTATCAGATCATTAGGTTTTGAAGTGTCCTAGGGTGTCCGAAATCCACGTTAAGTAGAGTCTTTTTCATGGGTGTGAAGTGCGACACACTTATGACGAAGAGGCTATGAAACGTTTTAGGAATGTTCCCTTTTCTACATGATTCTTATCGTGTGTGGAGTATGAAGCTCTGATAGTTCCTCTCCTGACTCGTACTTTACGTGCTCACAGATAATGCCCCATGAAGAGAGAATGGAAGAAGAAATTTCAATGGGCGCCAGCAAGCCCCACCAGCCCCAGCGAACCCGATAGACAACCATGTTACTCATGCTGAGTTCCGGGAAACCCTTAACATGTTGGCTCAGGACATGACTGTCTAGATTACTCAGCAAGCGATGGATCATGTTCCCTAGAATGGGAACGTAGCGGAGGCGAGGGTAAGAGATTTCCTCTAGATGAACCCCTCGAATTCTTGGGGTCAAGGGTGGACGAGGACCCGTAAGAGTTCTTGGAGGAGATCAAGAATATCACCCAAATCATGGGGGTGACGGGAACTGAGAGCGAAGACTTAGCCTTCTACTAGCTAAAATGAGTCGTTCATATATGTTTTGTCAGTGGAGAGATAGTCGGGGAATTGGAGCAGCCCCCATAAGTTGGGATGAGTTTTTGACTGTTTCCTGGACAGGTTTTTCCCTAGGGAGCTGAGGGAGGCAAAGGCGGTAGAGTTCATCAACTTGAGGCAAAATGAAATGACTGTCTAGGAGTACCATTGGAGTTTACCCTATTTTCCAAGTATGCACAGGAGATAGTAGCCAACCAGAGGGCTCGAGTGAGTAAGTTCATAAATAGGGTGTCAGACTCCTTTATCAAAGAATGTAGGACCGCTATGTTGCTCAAGGACATATAATTTCCACGTTTGGTGATATTATCTCAAAAAATAGAAGTGGAACAGGTGAAGGAAAAAGAGAGAGAGGCCAAGAGGGCTAGGACAGGAGATTTAGAGTTTTTCCCTCAAATGTCAAGTGGTGGACACCGCTCATGCCCCCAGAAGAGATCATTAGCTCCGACACCTTCAACAACCAGTGTTCCATAAAGACCTAGGGTAAGGGAGATTACTTATCCACTTTGAAAAATCTATGGGAAAAACCATTTGGGAGAATGCATGGCCGGCTCAGATGCTTGTTTCTGGTGTGGCAAGTTGGGTCATAAGAACTGAGATTGCGCAACAACTAAGCGAGGCGAGAGTAGGGCCTCATTCACCTCTTTAGTAGCTCCTGTGAACCACCCATTTTAGTAGGGGGCATCATCTGGCGCAAGTGGTGAACTGCTTCAAAACCGCTCCTACGCCTTGGAAGTACAAAAGGATAAGGGAAAATCACCAGAAGTAGTCACAAGTATGTTATGAATTTATTATGTTACTCTTTGCTTGTTTCTAGCCCCAGAACCCCAATATTGAATAAGAAACTCTATGATGTTTGTTGAGAAGAGATTGTCGATGTGTGGTGTGAATAGTTATGAGTATAAGGTTTGTAGTGAATGTTAGAGGTGAAGGAGAAGCTAAGAGTTAGTGACTTAGCCCCGACCTTAAAAAAGATTCAAGAGCCTTAGAATGAAGACTTAAAGCTAAGGGGGAGATGGTAAGTATGTGAGACAATTCAGATCTTGAGTATGCTAGTAGGGGAGTTCCAGCCCTAACAGTTGCGGTATGTCATCCCTTCAGGTTCAGATAACTTCTCTTGTATTTTAGTTGATGCTATGCTCTACCCATCCCTATGTGCAGACTTCCAGAATTCCTAAGTAGCCGCTTCAGACAGCGATGCCAGTCTTACTCTATATATCCTTAGGGCTCATCTTCATGTTATGAATCAGCTATGTGTGCTAACTCATGTCTTCTAGTATGTTTAGCTCAAACTCAGTCTTTAGAAGTTGCTTTACTAGCTCAGTAGGTCAGGTTACCTCATGTATGTGCTCAGTTTTAGATATCATGAATGATTCACGCTCATGAGTCCCTTACTTTCAGTTAGACCAGATATCATGAATTCTAACTCAGTATCAGAAAGCATTTTGAGAATGATGGCTCAGTTTGTATCAGCTCAGTGCCAGTTAGAGGGAAAGAATCCTTCTTAGTGTTATATCTAGTACCATGTTAGTTTCATGTCTTTTCATCCCTCTTATGCCTTAGCATGCGAGTGTGATTTAGATGTTCAGTTCAAATATGTAATATTAGTTCAGAGTCAGATACTCCATCAGTTTCAATTGTAAATGCTCAGTATTTGGGATATCAGTTATTCCCCCAATTTTTCAGTGTGTTTACCTAACATTCGAGGAAGAATATTCCCAAGGGGGAGATATTGTAACACCCTGAAAGTTTCTAAGATCATACCCTGAAATTAGATGAAGTTCAGCACAAAAACTAGTAGGAATTTTCCTCAGAACGAGTTGTCTAATGATTCGTTGGTCTCTCTAATGAACCATTAGACGGAGCCGTGGGAAGGGTTTCAGAAATAGTTCAAGAGGATTTTGACACCATGAGAGGATAGAACGAGCCGTCGCGGGAAATAATGACTCGTCAGTTGTAGCTGTGGTAAGCTAGAAGACTAGGCTTCCTAGAGACGACGAGCCAAGTGACGACCCATTGGTTGCTGTGACGGGTCATCCTAAAGAGTCGTTAGTTAGAGTTCAGAGTTTCTAGTTCAGTGATGATAGATGGAGACAACGAGCCGTTAGGTGGAGCAATGACCCATCATGTCGGTTGTTAGAAAAAAATCAAAGGTTGGACTAATGGTGACGACGGAAGGTGACAATGAGTTATTGGATGAGGTAGCGACTCCTCCTGTTGGTCGTTTCTTGAGGAAGTAGAAGCTGAGGAATTATTTCTCCCGTGGCAACGGATGGTCACCATGAGTCATGGTGAGGACCAATGACTCATGGTGAGGGTCGTGGTCACTGATGGGCAGATTTTTAAGCCTAATCCCAGGGGCATTTTGATAAAGTCCTATGGTTCCAGTTTCTAAATGACGTCTATTTGGGAATTTCAAGGGTTGAATTAAAGGGGTTTTTCACTAGGCTAAGCCCCCATTCTTACAAAAACATCAGTGAGTTCCTTCCTCTTCATCTCTCAAGACTCAAGGATTCAACTAGAGTTTCTTCAAAGGCTTCAAGGGTTAAGTTCAAGAGAGGATGTTTCTAATCAGGTATGTGGGTTTTCAACAAGGGTATCCTTTCATCCTTGTGCCCTAAACTTTTTACGAAAAACCTAAATCTCTTGATTTTAGAACAACATGTTCCAGGGTTCAATTTATGCATGAATTCTCATGTGTTTTTACTTGAATTCTAAGACCCAACATGGTTAATAGTCGCGTGTGCTTATGAAGCTACTAATACCTTATTGAATTACGTGTATGATATGTGAATATCATGAATGTAGGACTTTCATAAAGAGTTAGCCTGGAATTTCAAATGGGATTTCATTAATTATTCATATGCTCTTATCATGAACTTACATCCTTGTTTAAAGTATATGTAGATTATATGGGTCCCCACAAATTTAGAATACATGTTGTATTTTATGTGTTGGAACACGATTAGAACATACGGGCTTTGACCAATGTGAAGTATGAGCATGTTTTGACTAGGGTTTCGATGTAAATGTCTTGGGTAGGAGTTGAATCTATGGAGCCTTCATGAATCTAGAATATATGCTATATAATGTGAATTCGAGATTCAAATGTTGTGGAAATGTTTAAAGTATGATCTGATCCTATCAATGCTTAATAAAAGTAGAATGTACGATTTAAATGATGATTCGAGACTATGATGATAGGAACTATGTTGATAAAACATGAGAATGATCCTTTATACCTTTGGGCTTGTTGTTAGTAGAAAGTAGCCTTAATCAACTCTAAATGAATCTAGTATGATATTCGGTATGATGTAAATAGTTGAATGCTCTTGTCTTTGATTAGCCGAAGTGACTTAGACTAGATGAATGACGTCAGACTAGTGACCTCCATGTTCTAGTTTATCGGGATTCTTCATAGTCGAGAATGTCTCCTCTCAGTCAGTCAGGACGTTCTTCTTAGCTCAGTCAGGGATTCTCATTAGCAGATAATGTCTCCCTTAGCTTAGTCAGGGATTCTCATTAGCAAAGAATGTCTCCCTTAGCTCAGTCGGGGATTCTTATTAGTAGAGAATGTTTCCCTTAATCAGTTAGGGACTCTCCATAGCAGAGAATGTTTCCCTTAGTCAGTTAGGGACACTCCATAGCAGAGAACGTCTCCCTTAGCATAGTTCATGATATCAGATTAGTTCATCTTTGTATAGACTCAGATTTCAGTTTAAATCAGATTTAGAAGAATTCAGGCTCAATTATCAGCAAATGGCTAGTAAAGTGCATGACATCAGTTACATCTTAAGTTCTCAGTATATGTTTAGTACATGACCCCTATGCATCAGTTGATTATAATTTAGTAAATGTTTTCAAATAAGAGCTTCATGTCAATACTTATGTTTATCTCAGTCAGGGTCAATGTATTTCAACTCAGTTATATATTCAATGATGCATTCAATTTACTTTCCTCTCGTACACTTGCATGTTTAGCTTACTTACGTTTCCCGCATACTCAGTACATTCCAAGTACTGACCGCATACTTTATGTGCACTATCTTTTCATGATATAGATTTAGGTTTCAGACTCAACCATATGGTTAGATACGCTCCATTCCCATCTCAGCTGCTTGTGGTTAATCCTTATCTCTCGAGGATGCTATCTATATTTTTTTTCTATTTTCATTTATTCTTCAGTTTTCATACTTTAAGAGTTAGCTGGGGACTTGTCCCAGCAACTCATCAGTATAGTAGAGGCTTTCAGACTTTTTAAACAGATTTAGTTGATGTATTAGAGTTTTATTGGATTATGTTTTATGTATCAGTTAGCTTCCGTTCATTTATGATTCTGTTAGTTATTGTCTAGTTAATGTTATGCTACTATCATGCCACGGGTCGACTTGGAGCCTCTCGGGGTTCTTTTTCCCGTGTCCCGATCCGGCCCTATATTCGGGTCGTGACACCTGACGACTCTGAGTTGTCGATCGACGCTCTCTAATGAGCTTAAATCCCTCTTCTATCTGATATATCATGGTAGGTCCTAACGACCTTGACTCTCCTAT